>JANHGO010001083.1:0-36127 GCA_024606505.1 Aquila spilogaster | reverse complement strand
TATAATATCCTTATTAATATTGGTAGAAAGCTATTGTTGGTAATATACAGGAGATAATTTTATTTTATATATTCTATTATTTTTTCTTCTAAGAAATTATAATGTATGATAAAAAAAAAATGAAAGATTCTGTAGGGATCCAGAAATTTGAAACTGTAAATGTTGTTCACTTGATGAAAATGACGGACAGTTTACTACTGAATATCTTCAGAAATTATTAAGGATTATTGTTGAAGATGTGAAATATCGTATGTTTTTCTTAACACTACTTTGGAATACTCTCTCCAAGTATGAATGGGTATTCAGATCCTGTAGCAGACATAAAGATAGTCCTGTGAGAGCTGTAGGATCTGTCTCCATTCAGAATTTCCGCACTGTACTTTTAGTAACATATCAGCACAGTAGTGTAGTCTTCTGTCTCTGCAGTGCAAGGTGATACTTCAGGAATCACAAAAAAAAAAATCAAGAAGCTAAGCATATCTTGTGCATTTTCTCAGCAAAAAGCTTTAAAGACCATTATTCACCAAAATCATTATTCCTATTATAACTTTAGCAAGAAGCATTTTACTGGCAAATGAAAAGTACAGAGCAGAGGAAAAAAAAATCGTATTATGCTCCATTGTGTTTTACCTGGCCATCCGGTAATCTCACATCTTGCTCTCATCAGGGATGCCCAGAGTTTGAATGGTTGTGGTTTTGAAAAACAGGCACTTACTCTATTCCTGTGCTTCTTCCAGTTTTTCTCCTTGAAATGATTCTGTAATCATTTTTTTTTTCTTAATGGATTCCTTTTAGCAATGGATGAGAAAGAGTTTGTATAAATTCAGGTAATCAGTACCAGCCAGCTGAGGAGAGCATGTTAAATCTCCCCCCGATGTTCCAAGGGAACTGGCTGCATTGTTTTCAGGGGCTCTACAAAGCTGGAGTAGGTTGCAGACTGTTCTGTTGATTACAGAGAAAGTTTTAATAATTTCTTTCAACCAATCTAATAATAGTTTTGAACAAAGACACCAGTCGCCTGAGTTCACTTTCTCATGCACAATGTGAAGCTTTAGTAATTTCTTTCAGTAGAAGGAATCTTTCCTTAATTGTAAAATTATAAAGAATTTAACTCACATACTTTATAATGAGATAAAAGACCCCTTCCGCAGTATCATTCATCCTTCAAGATGAAAGCAGCCACGAGCTGCATTGCTTGGCTCTCCCTCACATCCAAACACAGACGCACTGTAATGCGCCGCTAAAGGTTGAAGCAAAAGCAGGGTGGGTCGCCCCTGCTGTGCAAGCTGAGGTGAGAGGGGTGGGGAGGGAGAAGCAAACTTCTACACTGATGAAAACAAAAGGATGACCTGCAGCATGGGGCAAGAACAAATGAAAAGCTAGTTTACATGTTTTGCTCTCTTTAACAAGTCATTACTATATGAGAAGGCAAAGAGATAAAGATGGGACAGGATTGTCTTGCTTTTACTGATTTTACACTGATTTCAGTATGACTTCAGTCTGACACCAGCCCCCTTTACTACTTAAAACAAATTTGAAGGAGATTAAGTCTGAAGCTACCTATTTGTGTGGTGGTGTTTTCTCAGACCACTTTAGGTACTGGAATATGTCATAGTTTGACTCTATGCTGATGGACATATGGCTGAGTTACTCCTGAGCAATATTCTGATAGAAACTGGTATAGCTCCAATTAATTCAAACAGAAACCATGCTCTTCTCACTCTCATTTATGACCTTGTAACTCACTGTCTTGATTGGGCTTATGATGATTTATATCAACACTGATGGTTGATTCTTGTCTTGCTAATTATTCAGAACAGGGTGTTCTGATTATTGAGAGATGTTGGAAGGAACAGAAATGTTTAAACAGAACTCCAAATTTGGATGTCATTTATCCCTTTAGTCTGGGATACCTGATTAACTCGTTAAACTTTCTGTATTATTTGTTGTTCTGTAATTAGGACTTGAACTAACATTAAACTGAATGCTGTGCACTCATTTCCCCTTTCTATCAATGTAAAAGATAAAATTACAGTATACAATACTAGGTTTAAAAGGAGCAGTTAGGGCTGTTTAAGAAATAGAACTAGGTGAAAAATGCATGCAGTATCTCTGCTTTGCCATTCCCAGTATTCGTTATTTTAATTTTTAAGCATGTGCCTTCTTTTGTTGTTATTAGTCAGATGCAAACTAATCTATTTTTACAAAGAAACTGTAACTTTCAGACATTTAATGAAGAAACTCACAACTGTCTGGGCCACAAAGAATTTAAAGATCGTTCATGATGATTTTCTAATCTTTGGTTTAATTTGCTTTTCAACTTGCTTTTTGTTTCCTCTGTTTGTAGTTTCCAGTAGATGCTTGCATGAGACAAAACTGTTTCTCCTCTCTAGTATATGCAGCAGCTGCCACCCCGTAATAACAGCAAATTGGTCTTAGAGTGCACTTGGCTGCTGCAGCCACAGGATACAGCACTCTGACATTCCACAAGATTGAAATGAGAAAGCATCACAGTCTTACTAATTTCAAAGCTCAAATGCTAATTTTAAAGCCTGAAGAGGACCTTCTACTTCTGACAACAGAATGTGAGCACACTGGTTTTTGTTTCAACCAGAGCTGTGATATAAGCACACAGGAATAAGTTCACTGATGTGCTTTCATCCCAGGAAAGCCAAAGCATGTACAGTAATGTTTAGCTCTGTTTTTAGTCAGAGGAAGTAACATCAAGAATAATGGTTTCCAAATACTCAGATCCTGCTTTTGTTTTAGGCACTTTTAGGCACTTTTAAAAGTGCCATAGTGGAGAAGGAGCAGGAAAAAAAAAACACAAAAACAACAAAAAAAAAGCCAACAAAGTTTAGTGAAGATGTGGAAGTACTTATGTAGGAAAGAATGAGTATTCATCCTGGAAAAGACAACTATACAGAGAACGTGATGAAAGTTCATAAAATCATTGGTGGTGTAGGAAAGCTGTGTGGGGAATGTCTGTTCAAAGCTTTACTCACCCAGGAGCCAAAGGAGCATCAAAATAAATTACTGGTGGCTTCAAAACAAAAGCAACAAGAGATTTCTCACAGCACATTGTAGTGGGACTTCTTGTTAAATGTTTGCCTGGTTTGGAGAACTAATTTGCTTCTACAGGTCTGGATGGATTTTTCTTCTCTGATTTTGACAGAAAACTATACCTTGTTCCAAAAGTCCCTCCACCTAAAATCCAGGGGCTGGGAGAATATCTCTATAAGCATGAGCTTATCTGATTATTATTTTTATGTTCCTTTGATATTTTGTCCTGTGAAAAGAGGTCCAGAAAATCTGATTTGTGTGTATGCGTCTAAGATGACAACAAGGGTGGGGAACTGAATGAAAAAAAATCATTAAAAAAAAAAAAGACTATCTATTGGCTTTTATAATTACATAAAGAATATGAAAGCTTATCTTGCAAATATAAGGTAAAGAAAGAAAATGGGACCGCTCTCCATAGTATGTTTTTGGGTTTTTTTTCCAGTTTACTGAAATTCAAGGTTGCCTAAGGTTTATGGAAGCAAATCCATGACTTGGATTTCAAGAAGTGCTAGATAAATTAATGAGCAGTAATGTAATTTGCATTTATGTAGACTAAGGTAAAGATGCTCTGACTGAAATTCTGAGAGGAAGGCTGTGGTATACAGAAAGAATATTCTACCTCAAATGCTGTTGTCCTGTTTCTGTACCACTACATGACTGAACACTGAGGACACACTAGATGGGAAGTGGGAACTTAATTACTGGTCTGTGGCAGAGGCCCAAAGTTTCACATAAGGACTGGAGTACTAAGGAAAATACTGCGACTGTTACCAGGGAATAGAAGGAAATACAATCCTGAGTGGAGTCGCAAAGCTTGGAGTTTACTAGTGATTGTTTGATACTTAGTTGTGGACACAAAGTAGGCAGATACAGGTTTGTCTTACTAAAGATTTTCAGACTGGAAAAGTTGCTTAATATTTCTCGCTAGAATTTCAACTATATTACAGTGTTTACAATGGTAAATTCAGTAGCTCTGAGCTCTGTGGTGGTTTATGCGGCTATTAATTAATGCCATGTCAATAGTGTGAAGTACAAGTTGCAGCTAATCATGTGTGATGCACTGGTTCAAGGATAGTACCTGAATGTTGGGTGGACCTGCAGTTCATTGTGGAGAGTGGAAAAAATATGTGGATTTTACCTCACAAAGCCACCCACATATTTCACGCAGAGATGAAACTGAGTTTTTTTCTTTTTGACAAATTAACTTGAGAGGCCGTACCTCCACGAGAGCTGCAGAAGTGTGTGCAATATAGAAGTGCTTGCAAGATGGTATTAAACTAGGTAGCTCAGGTTGCATAGCAATGTATCTGTGGAGAACCAAAGAACTGGATAAATTAACTCAGTACAAAATTGTGGCTGATACTGTTAAAACTGCATTAAAGTCTTCCATTTCTCCAGTTCCTTAAAGTCACATTAATTATTTGAGCGTAGATGAATTAGAACTGTAACAGCCTATATTATGACAATCTGTCATAATAGGTAGTTTCTTATCTATTTCTTTTCCATGTGAATGAGCAGATATATTTTTCATATATGGCCAAGGAAATATGCCTTACACCAAAAGTGAGTATTTCTCTTTCAACTATATAGCTGAACAGGAAAGTTGCAGATAGCTTTCTGAACTGCTTACTTAATTCACTGTTACCTCCTTCTTCTGCATTCCCAGAACGTGTCTGTCCAGCAGTCACTAATTAAGAAGATGGAAATTTTGTTCCTGAGTTCAGAGTATTTAATCTTCATGTATTTAAGGGTGGCTAATGAGCATTTCAAACTTTTGCAGCATTTACCTGTCTAAAGCCATGGGGAAAAAAAATCCTTCTTGATACACAGATGCACGTTTAGGTGCCTTAGTACCTTTGAAAATCCAGTCCACAGACTTCACCTACTGATTATGTTAAGAGAATGCATACACTTGAAACAAGAAAAGGATTTGGAGCAAGAACTTCCAACTTTTATGTTTTGTATCTGAAGTATGTCAGTGGAGTAGTATGGGAATTTCCTGAGAGCACTTAAAAAAAAAGCTAAACCCATCTCCCAGGCCTTTTCCAAGACATCCAAACCTCTGGGATTCTCTCTTCAGACGTTTCAGTAGGCCGTCTGATGTTCAGTTTGACTGAAATAAATCCACATATGTCTGTTCATTCCTTTGTGCTTCAGGGTTGCTAATTATAACCTGACATTTATCTTGGGCATGTGGAAACCCCTGTTTATTAACCTCGTAGGTCGAGGCTCATCTTCACATGATGTAGAAGTTTAATAGGCCCTCAAATTGTTTTCTGTAAATTAGACTCATTAACCCTGCTACCCCTTGAACATTTTCAATTCAGGGCATTGCCCAAAGAGAGAGGAAGAGTCTGCATTTTAATCCTTATGCTGAATATTCACTCACTTCTGACTATTCATTACTGAATCCAGCCAACACTGTGGCCTTTGGTATTAGAAGGGAAGAAGAGAGAAACTCAACAAGGAGATTTGTTGAGCCATGAAATAAGTCTACCATACAAGAGAGAAGAAAAGCCATATCTCTTGCACACAAATACAATTCCTTTAAAGTTGATGAATCTGAGGCTGATATAAATCAATAAGACATCATTTATGTTGTAGAACTGCTCAGTAAAGCAGAAAAAAACATTTCAGATAAGACAGTGAATCTTTCGGGATGAACCCCCCCCCACACACACCAATTTCTCCAAAATCTGTTGTATACTTGTTTTCTATTAATACTGCCTGTCCCTGATTGCTTTGAAAATATAGCAAAGCACTTAAAGAGACTGGCTTGTAAAATAAAACTGTAGATGAATTGCAAGTTCTCTGTTGTCTGTTTATGGTTAATATTGTCAGTGCTTTGGTGGGTTTCAGAAGTAGCAGTGTGAGCCTTAGGAAGCAGCCCTGGAGCATGGCACTGGGGGCGCTGAGGGTCGATGGCCACCTACATACTGAAACTGAGCAACAACTTAAGCTCAGCATGGCCTGTGACAGGCCAGAGCAATTTCATTTTTCCCATTTCCCCTGCCTGTCCTGAAAATAGATCTGGCTCCTGTCCTTTTAAAACCAGATGAGCTGTAGAGAACATCAGTGGAAATGGAAAGCAGCATGAGGCAGGTTTGTATTAAATAGCTTTATAGGAGGCAGGCTTGTATTAAATAGCTTTGTAGAAAGAATCACTACATGCTACTAAAACCAACTGGTGCTGTCACTCTTTATATCTGCTTCAAAATGATTGGTATCAGAATGATATTTTTTTGCAGACTGTAAAGAATGAAGATGCACCATATCTTTTTCGGCTCAAGGATGCACATTTTTTAAGTGTAAGAATTAATGATTCACATAAAATATTGCAACAAAAAAGCTCACTTTGGAGTAATGCTGTGCTATAAAAAAAACACTGCAGACACTGAATTATGACTGTATTCTGCATAACAGTGTACATGCTGCAATTTTCTGTAGAACGAGTACTAAATCCATAGAGCACATAGCTCACTGATTACTCACCTCCCTACACTGTATACTGAAAGACTACTTTTTTAAATAATTGATATTAGAAAACCCTAAGACCAATCTTCCAGTACTGTAAGCTTCAGCTTTTCCACTGTTCTTTGTCTTGGTGGACTCAGTTTCAAACCCCCATTCACATTCAACATCATTTAATTGCTAGTTATTGGATACTATATCTGTCTGCCCATGTGTCAGCAGCAGCAAATTAGGCACTTAAACATCTAACTACTAATATTTTCCCCAGCAGTTCACTGCATGCACTGGTTTCACATTTTCTTTCACCAGAAGAGGATTAATTTTAGAGGTCTGATTGAGATCCAGCTAAAAGTTTTTCTCTCAAGTGTGAGCTTTTAAAGACAGCGGTAGGCAGTTGCCTTAAAACCAGCATATAAAAACAACCAAAGAAATTGGACAGATAAAAAAATAAGAAAGAGAGAGATTTATTCTTTGTTATATTCAGAAGTGAATGAGGAATTGTATTTTTAGCACTGATTTGCCAGAATGGTTTTGGAGAGAGAGCATTTTTCAGTTCCTCTGATATAGCCATACACAGGGCTCAGCCCCACATCTCTGTGTACTCACCCAGAGGAGCTTCGTGTTGACATTTCTAATGCTGCAATTCCAGCCCTTGGGCAAAACAACCGTGGATTCAGTGACCCCAAATCTCATCTGCCCTTTTCTGTTCCCTATGTCCTTCCGCAGTTTGTACTTCCCAGAACTAGGGCAATGTCTTGGCCCTTGCATGAACGTAGCTGGGCTATTTATCCCTACAGAAGGCTGGCTGCAAACCTGGGATTTCAATGTGGTACAGCTGGCTACAGAGCTTGGGTGGCTCTTTTTCTGCAGATTTTCACTAGTCCTTTTTCTTAGAGGTACCACTTATAGATGAACGCATTTGGTGCAGCGGAGCTTATGGAGCTTCCCTCTCTCTGCAGGAAAGAAAGGGGTTTTGAAGATACCACATACTGTTCAGGCAGTATGTGCTGGCCCATGCTTCACCGCATGACCTCCCCTGTTAGGTGTCTCGCTCATGATGTGACCTACTAATTTAGGAAGCCTGAGAGAGCAAGAGGAGTGAGGTGGAAAAAATACAGAGCAGAGATTACTGCATGCAAATCATTGCCGCCTCCTCTAAGAGGTCAGTCTGTCATCACTGATCCACAATCAGATTATCCCATTCGCAACACCTATCACTGCCTGATCATTTACTTTGGTAAAATGCCACTCTGAGAAGAATATTATTGCAATTAAATCACAGCTTTTATGCGCGCACATATACAGATGTGCACACATGCTGATATGTATGTATATATATCACTCATATACATATATACTCATATAAAATACATTGCTATACAGAACTCTCTATATAAAGGGGGATTAATTTTTACACATGGCTAATACATATATTTAAATGCATATGTGTGTATAGTTATATATATGTATAGATCAATGTAATATATATATTATGTGTATCATTATTACTGCTGTTATTATTATTCCAGACATGTAATTTGCAAAAAGCCTCCCTCAGTTTTCACACTTCTTTCATCTTATTACCTGGTGAGCCACCACTTTTGATGTTGGCACACTTATTATTTTTCAGTTTCATGTTGAGATTTAAAAGCAGTGTTGCTGCACATACTGGAATGTTTTGCATTGTCCTTTTAAAGAAATTATATTGTTTCTAAAATCTTTATTCACTAAGAGTTTTTTTACCAGTAGAGGAAAATCTTTGCTGACCTTACGCTGAGCAAGGCCAGGGTTCTCTCTTGTTAAGCCATGAACTTCTAATTTGAATTTGTAATGTTTTATGCAGAGACACATTCGCAGAGAAATGATCTTTTTTTGCATGCTGTACAGTAACTCTAATGAAGCTAAATTGCACAGGGAATCATGTTGGACTGTAGGAAATAAGCAATGACGCTGGAGTTGCATACCCAAAGCAGAATGAACCCCTGGAGAGGTGCAGGCTGTACTGGCAGCAGGCTAAACCCAGTGCAATGATGGATGATGGATGATTGCCCATGGGAGAAAGCAGAGAATGAAAGAAGTGTACCTACACAAAGCAGTACCATATGGCAGGCAACACCTGAGATGGGAGAGTGGAGGATGTTCCTTGTTCTGCTGCTTCTGCCTTTCACTCCCACTCCAATGTGCCTTGCTGGTGTGAGAAATCCCAGCAGCAGTGGGCTGAAGTGGTCTCTGTGGGTTAAGGCTATCTTCGGAAAAGAGGGGATGGGATAGCTAGGATTTGTTTTTATACTTTAGAACTTGCAACTTCATTTGGTTTATTAAATTTAGGCTTGAACTTCAGACGGAAATCTGAGGGCTAAGTTTTTGGAAATAAAATGCATGTATGTCAGGAACATGAAAAGGAACAAAAGGTCTGTGTTCACAAAATGATACTCACATGAAGGATTGAAGCTGGCATGTTTTTAAGTATCCTATCTCTACCTTTGTCATGAGATTAAATACTGAGAACTGGGAGAAGATGGGGGAAGAATAAGGATCGTTGATTCTTGACATGTGGTTATATTGTGGTCATCTTGACTGGATGATGATGACTAGACACATTAGATTTTTCCCTAACATTACTGGGAGTTCTTTATGTATATTGAATAATGAATAAACCCTTCCATAGAGCAGATATTAAAAGAACCAATAAGTAAACCTCTTCACTCTTTTCATTATCCATCCCAGGTTCTTAAAAAATACGTTTTGGAGATGTCAGCCTAATTATTTCCATGCCTTCAAAAACTGAAAACAGAGATCCCCCTTATATATTTATGACGTTCTAAAAAAAATGGTTCAATGTCTCAATAAAATCTCTTTTACTACAGAAGCTGAATAAGGACTTTTATTGTGAATAATGTTATTACATTGAATTCTGCAGAGGAAAATATTTTATGATTTATTTTAAAGGATTGACAAATATTGTTTGCTTGATATTTGGATTCCGTTCCTTTAAAAGAAATTTTAGCACACAGTGAAGGTCTGTGATTGATCAAGTACTAACTGTCCAACTCATTACGTATGTGAGGGAAAGGCAAAACTACAGTCATGGCAGCTGAGAAAGTTCCCTTAATAATTTTCTTGGATTGATCAAAGCTGAAGAGAAGACTTACACCTCAAATGCTGATGCAGAGTCACTACACAGGGCTCCATGTGCTGATTTGCTGAGCTGTTTCAGTGAACCAAGAAAGAAGCATAATGATTTATGCATCCTCTCTGTCACTATTCAGCACTGAGAGAAACAATTCTCACTTGCCAGCGTCATTCCTAACTGCACAAATCCCAACCTACCTCTGGGAATATATGCAACAGATCATAATTTTTTTAAAAATGTGAGCTCTGTGAAAATAGTGTAAACTCATTTTAATTATTACTTCAATAATAATTATTTTAATTTAAACACTGGAATATAGATTTAGAAATGAATTGCTGGCATGTTAGGGCCTTCAGTACCTCGTCTAGCATATGTCTCCTGATCACTATGCAGTAATAAACAGAGAAATCGGACTACATTTTTTGTTTTGTTTTTGTTTTTAATAAGGAATTGTTGCAATTAAGTTTCTTAGCCAGTGGAAATTAATTACTGAGTTAGCAGCAAGTGCTGGCAATTGATATTTGACTTTAAAATCCTCTTTTGCATGAGTGGGTTCCTACTTGTCCACAAGAGTGATATGCAGCTTGTTGTGGCAGGCTTTGCAGTATTTTCTGTCTACTTATTTCCCTCCGGAGAATATCAATATTTCTTCTTCTTCTTCTTCTTCAAATACCTATAAACAAATAGCACCTTGGAAAGGTATTGGAAGGGGAAGAAGGGAACTGTTTTTCAGAGATCCTGAGCTTTTGTGGCATATGAATCAACTGCAATTAGTGTTATGGTTGCTCAGCAAAAGAAAATTTCCATCAGTATCTTAATGGACATTTCTATACAAATAATTTTTTTTATCTTTACCAGTTTTTCCTGGAAGAGTATTTACACTGGAAAACATGAGGAAAATATTTCAAATAAGTGGCTTTAGAGCTCTTGGATTTTTGTTTTGTTTTGTTTTTGTTATTGTATTCTGGATGTATAATGTGCATTTTAATGAGTTTGTTAAATGGACTAAATCCCTCTGAACTCTTTCAAACAGAAGATATAATCTAGTATTCCTGATTGTGATTCTTTCTCCTTTTCAGCTTCCCTGATCATTTTATTCAGCACATTATTTTAGCTTATCAGAAGAAATGTGTCATTATTTTAGTTTCTTGCCCTTATACAGTCCTCCACTCAGCTCAGTCCTCTGTGTGAGGCAATAGTGTTATCAATCCTTTTCCATCAGACTCATCTTGCTAACAGGTATCTTGATAACATCTACCTTGCTAGTGTTTTCCTATAGTCACGTACAGGACAGAGACTCAGGTGCAATGTTGGACATGCTGGAGGTTAATGCTGAATCAGTCTGTAGGAACTTGGGTTTTTCTTGCTTTTGTTAGCCCAGGAAAAATGGTTCCTGAATGTTCAGCTAATTCCCACCAGCTGTGTGTATGTCCAGATATTCACTGAACACTTTTATCATGAAAGTACTCAAATACTTTTAGTATCGGCAGATAACAAGAAAATGCTGTATGCTATAGAGAACTGACTGCACCTTCATGGAATGTCTCCAGGTAATCATTTTAGACATGTTTCTAAAGTGTTATTATAGCACCAAATAATGTTGT
The DNA here is from genome assembly GCA_024606505.1 of Aquila spilogaster. Classification (NCBI taxonomy): domain Eukaryota; kingdom Metazoa; phylum Chordata; class Aves; order Accipitriformes; family Accipitridae; genus Aquila; species Aquila spilogaster. The sequence continues at coordinate 24,856 of JANHGO010001083.1, read as the reverse complement.
CTGGATCTTAAGCATACATAAAAATATAGATTCGGTAGCCAGACTACGCAGATAGAGCTTTACTTCCAAAGCCTGTTCCAACTGTGGAAATTATAGCTCAGCTGTTCAATCAGCACAGCAGTTTGCAAATGTTGGTGTGGAATATACTCAATGTAATTTAAATGAACAACAATTAAATTGTACTTGGTTTTAAAATAGGATACCAGAAATGAGGAGTAAGATGTGCAGCACCCCTACATGTGATAAATGCAGATCTGGCCTGCTGTTCACCTGGATTTTTCAGATTTCTTCTAGGCAAAAGTATTATCAGTGGAACCAGGGAAATAAGCAGAACAGCAGTTAGTGGGAGGATAGAATGTGAAGAGGGGAGGAAGAAGTAACTTGTTCAGCATGATGGAAACAGAATGAACTCTGACTTTTCTCAGTTACTATTTTGCTCCTAGCCCAGGAGGAGAAGAAGAAAAGAGAAACAGTTGTCAGCCAAGATGAAGATAGCACACAAGGGAGCAGCACAACTTCCCAGCTACTGCTGCTCTCAAATTATAGCAGAAAATGTATTCATCAGACTGTGGATATCAGTACTCACATCATAATTCAAACAGCTGAATGCTACTAAAATGCATAGCTTGGCTATGTGACTCCAGAATTCTTCCAATGAAATGATCACACTTAGCCTAAACAACTAGCTTTATTTTGCTGAGCAAATAACTCAGTAGAGAAACCCTTAACATTTTCAGTGACATTCTCAGTAACAGCTCTCTGTACGTCTTCTGTCAAGGAGCTCCTATGGATAGCTAGGTAATTTATGTCCTCATCAAAGGGAAAAAAAAGAATCAGAAGAAAGTGTTTCTGAAAGTTAGAGAAATGCAGGAGGATGTTTTAGAAATTAAAACAGAAGTAGTATTAAAAAAATACAGCATACACTCAAACTAATGCCAGCAATTTCTTACTGTTTGATTACTCTCATAATACACACTATGACCAATATACTGTTCAATAAAGATTCCTGTTGTATCATCACAGTTTGTTGCAAATTAGGTGTTTTTTTTTTTTTTTTTTTTTCTGAGCAGGAACATTATGAGGTAGAATTTGTTTAGCAGTTTGGAAGTGTTGTTCTCCACCTGATTTCTGCCAAGCAGAGGCAGGTGAGATGACCAGAGACTCGCTTACTAGCAGAACACACATTTATTTGCTGTACTCACTGACAACCTTATTATCATCAAACCATATAAAATCAGTTTAACCACATTATATGGGGGAGAATGTGAGTGAATAGGACTTTGTGACAAACTTGTCTGGTTATATGTAGTCCTTTGCGCATAGGCAGTTGCAGAGAATGCCTTTTGTGGAAAATAAGATCTGTACCAAAGTCTACAACAAAGAATACTGAAATAAAAAAATGATTGATATTACTGAGTCAAAGTGCTCAAAGCAGTGTTTGGTAAAACATACTGAATTTCTGTTAAGGATGCATCAATTTTTGGTTGGTTATTCCATATGATAGCTCTGTTCTTCCAAATATTTTGACAAATGCTAAACCTAATCCCTACGTTACTATTTGCTTATACAACAAAAAGATGCTATGTAGTGAAGAAAGCTTTTTATACTGGATGGTTGATGATTTTTTTCATTGTAGTGTATTTTCAAAAAGGATATTGATAAGCTTGTTCCTGGAATAACTGGGGTACCTGTAATTAGTAGCATAAATCGAGACTGAAGAAGCAGTATGCTTTTTCAAGACTACTGTTAATCAACTTTTATTAATAATTCTGAAAATTAATGGGATTTGTTTTTAACAACAACAACAAAAAGTAAAAGTAACAGTAATACATTACTTTTTATTACTTACTTTTTATTTAGAAGTGGGATTTTATTTACTTAAGAAGAAAATCAAAGAAAAAAAAGTTAAATGTCATACACAATGTGTATATGACTATAAATTGACCCAAACTTGTGGAGGTGTTTGACAACCTCTTGCCCACTTTCTCTACTGTAATTAAGTGGAATATGTCTGTCATGGTTTTATGATTTTTTGTTATCAGTATTCCACATCATAACATCATGTAGTGCACTGGGAGTTAAAGAGTTAATGCTCCAGTTACATGGATCATCAATAGTTCTGGGTATACCTGTCTCAGAAGAGAAGAACTATGTTCCCCAGAGGAGTTTCTGTTTCCATATTCCGTTCAGAGGGAAAGATAAAACTGTTGGTGTGTCATGAGACCCCCTCCGTTTTCCCTTTCTGCTCATCTCATCTGCAGTGTGTGCTCCCTAGCCATCTCACCTTCACCTTTAGAGTAAGGCCTTCAGCTTTTGGACACCCTCTCTCTCATTTTATTTACTAGCCTCAATTCCAATTATATTGTATTATATTATTTTACATTCCTATGTCATATTCAGTAAATTAGCTTTCCTCCTCAGATCATTGCCGCTGTTTTGTTTTTAGGCCCATCTCCCCGCCCTTTCCCCTTTTTCCCTTTCCCGGGGCGTGGGTCCGTGTGTCCCCCCAACCCCCAAAAAATAATTTGCAGAATATACCTGCAAAATGCCTTCTATTGGTAAGAAAACAGTATCAAAGGTAATTTTGAACAACCTAGCCTGGCTATCAAAAAGCATCTGACTGCATAGTTTTTTAGGGAATAATTAATAATGCCAAAAAGTGGTGTATTTGGGCTGTCTAAAAATCCATGTGAGACCTCTGCTTGTGTCAGTTGTGGTAACATGTTCACTCGAACTCCACAGTGCTTAAGTCTTCGTGTTAGTCATGCCAACAGAATAATTTGCAAGGATTCTTATTGTTGACTAATGTGAAAAGCACAAATTGCTTACAAAAGAGACAGTACAGTAAAAGCATAAATCCAATGGGCAATTGTTAACTGTGATCTTCAGAGAGGGAAAAATGAAGTATTCTGAAAATCTGACCATTTAATGTTGTGGTAAAACAAAGTGAAGCAGTACTAAGGAAACTAAACTCATCTTAATTATTCAGATAGTACCTCTTTATAATCTTCCTTTCCCCTGGAGCAGTCTTTCCTTGCTGATCCTCAACCAATGCCTCCTTTTTTTTTCCTTTTTTTTTTTCCTACAGACTGCATATATCAAGCTGAATGTTAGATAAACAATAGATACTTGGGGTTATACGTGTTTATCCAATTGACCGACTTGTTCCTGCTACACTGTCCTTCTTCATTTCAATTTCTATTAATACCCACAGCATGACTTGAAAATTAATTGCCTATTTAGTGCTGTTGTTCTGAAGAACAGTTGAAAACTTATGCTAATAAATTACTTGATTAGTGTCATTTGACACAATGTGAATAATTTGTCAGTGGCAAATGTCTTTCCTCCTAGGAGAGCAAAGGTTAAGCAGAGACAAAATAGAAAAGCAAATATGTGAACATCAGCATCATTATTTCTGGAACAGAATGTGAACAGATACCTCTCTTATATCACAAAGGTTTGTGTTTACTTTTTGATCATCTTTCCTGATGACCAAACTTTGTTGTTGCTTTGCATTGCCTACTATAAGAACCCATATAAAGGACAGAGCTTGCAGCATCTGTCCTTTTGAAGCAGTGGGACATAATAGACTGCATTAGGAGAATGTAGTAAGACCCTCAGGGATTAATGCACAGTATCTTTCATCCTCCAAATACATTTTTCTTCACCAAAGGATTTTCTGTAATTAACCTCAATATATGAATTTAAACCTTGGTTACTGTCAATGGACCATCCTGAAAGTGATCTATTTGTTCTTTACTATTAAAATTAAATAATATGGGTTTTCCCTTATGTTTGTAATTTGGACAATTTGTCTTTTGCCATACAGTTAATATGGTTTCATGATGTAAGGCTTAATATATTGTACAGTACTGTTTACTTTCTGTAGCTCTGCCAAATTGCAGTTAGAGTTCAGTTTCAATTTGTTCCAACAAGACTCTTTTGTGTTAACATCCAGTATGCAAATAAAGCTGAAATATTCCCTATCAGAATAATTGATAAGTATCAATTATTGTTTGTATTGCTGTAATACTTAAGTATGTTATGTCTTGGATGATGGTCCCACTGTTGGAGCTACCATATAAATGCAGGACAGAAAAGGAATGCCCTGGAGTTTGTACTTGAATTTTAACACAAGAGATAGAAATGTGAAGGATGATTGGTGATCATAAAGAAATAGCAATATAAATAACTGTGTGGTGGCTATGACAGGTAGTCATTGGTGCACATTTCCAGCTTTATTACTGTTGCTTAGGTAGGCTTCATGAAGTGGGAGGCTTGCACAAAGATACTGCAGTGCTGATTTTCAAAATGCTGTGTGTCAGCATAAGGCAGAGAAGAGTGGCCAAAAGCAAATGAATAAAACCATGGCAATGACAGCTGTCACCATGGAGTAGTCAGAACTGAAACTGCTATTTCTTATTATGCAGGAAAAGTTTACAAGGGAAGTGGAACTAAAGACAAAATGTACAAGTTTGAAGTTACAGTAAAAGGAAAATGCATTCAAGATGTGAATCATCCGGTCAAAGGGACAAATCAGAGTTCTGATCTTTCAGAGGAAATTCTGAACGGTTAGCAGTAAAACAACTCTGAATTTGTTCTGAGAAAAGCTTTTTGCATTATTAAAGGTAATGTAAAATGAAAATGGAGAGAACTTTAGTCGTTTGGATGGGTAGAGTATTTTAGACATCTTCTGTTGAATTAGTCTGAAAATATGGGACATCTTTCAGTGTTGATCATTTTTCGGTATCTTTTTTCAGTTGTTTTAGATAGTTTTACTCCTAGATACATTTGAGAAGAGACTGTTTTCATAAATCACTGTAAAGTGTTCTCAGACCTCTATAGCACAAACAACAGAAGATAAGTGCAGTTCCACCTGTGTTTTTGGCTGACAGAATTTGAAGGCTTGCTGCTTTCCTAAATAAAGTTCATTTTACAGAATAAGTTTCTGTCTTTTTTAACACTGCTGCTCAGAGCTGTATGAGCTTGACTGGAGAGTAATTTGAAATATTCTTGTACACATCTTAGCAATAAGTTTGGAGTCAGAAGAAGACATGGGATCGGTCTTTTCTCCAGCAGTTTGGAAAAAGGAGACTGATAGAAGTTAGGGAAGAAAATGACTCAAAAGACCATCAATTTGATACATCAGGAAGCAGGGGAATTGTTGAGCTTAGAGCAGTAAATAAGCAGGGTTGTTGGCCATGTGAGGATGGAATTTGATGAAGATATAATGTGTCGAGATATACAATACAAGTAGAAATAGGAAAATTGCTTAGTCTGACAAGAAAAATCCAGTCATCTTGACGCTAGATGTCTGCACTTTTTTTTTTTTTTGGTTTGGGCTCTAGTTCAGAGCTGTAAAACAGAGAGAGTCAGAATGCGCATATTAGGAAGAAGATCAGAGATGGTAAATATTACATTTTCTTTCATTTAGACTTCATTGTTCCAGATAAGTGAATTCTTGACATGCTTCGTGGACCAAAACATCTAGCAACTCAAACACCTACTGAGAAACCTGGAGGCATCCGGATGGAATGATATATTCTGTGCACGTTCCCTGAATACCTGTCTGTACCACAAAGAATAAGAGTTTAAATAATAGATTGGTTAAGGGAAAGGAAAGGACTAAGGTGGTGAGCTCTGCTTCTGATGGGAAGAGATTTGATTTGCAAATATCCTCAGAGATCCAACGTATTGGCAATAAAAAAAATATATTTTGGAAAGGGTAAAATGAACTACACTTAACATTTAGTTTCACAAACCAGAAAAATCTGGACACGGGATGTTTTGTTTTCAGACTTATCCTTGCTAGCCATCCTCTGTTGCCAGTTGGTAAAACATCAAGCAGTAAGCAATATTATTTCACACCATTCTTGCACTGATGTGATGGTCATTTGCACCATCTGTCACACAAATGTTATTGGATAGAGAAAGCACTTCCTGAGAGCACTGTTGAAATGGCATTGAGAATCAGATAAACAGTTCCTGTGGCAAAAATCAAGGAAATCAAGGATACTGCTACAGACAAAACAGAAGAAGAAAACAACATTCAGACAAACATAATACTGCTGTTGAGTCCTGGGAGATCTTCTGTTGCAGTCCTATTCCTGTCATTTATACACAGTCAAAACATGTGAAGTCTAGAATAAGGCTACAGCAGATTGGTGCTGTATTTTAAAACAGAAATAATGTAGATAACAGGTATTATTGCATGATATCATGATGAAGAGAAAAAGTATGTGCAGCATATAAGTTTTGGACAATGTCACAGTGATGGATGCACTATAACTGCTGGTAAAAAGGCAAAAGCATTAACCCTATTCATAACTTTTGAGCCTTGGTAATTTCTTTTATCCTGCATCTCCCTGCACTGTGAACTCGACCTGTTTTAAACAAGCAGACAGGATAACCATGCAAATGCAGAGGTCATCTTGAAGGAATTATCAAGTCTTTTCATCAAGGTAAATTAGAACACATTCGTGCAGCTGTATGAGCTCTGTGCAGCTGCTGTTTGGCTGCTTCTGCTACCTGAACTGGATCATTCAAACTATCCAAGGCGTCAGTATGCTACAAGGCCATCTGAAGGATGGATATAGTCTACCTCTACAGCAATAATGATTTCTGAAGATCACTGTAATAACCATGAAATCTTTAATTCTTTCTGACTGGAATAATCATCCTGTCTCTGAAATTTCTTCTGCAATTGAAAACAGTAGTCACTAAAATCAGCATTAGAGCATGGTTCCCCATAGCCTCTGCTTTATTTAAAAGGCAGAATAAAAGGCAGTTGCCTGTGATATCACCACATATTAAACATTGGTGCATCTGGGTGTTCTAAGTGGCAATCAGTGTGAAAGAAGATGTTTCTAGAGATTTTTTCCCCTGCCATTCTGGCCTTTTCTAATTAAGTACATTTGATTTTTAGATTTGGGAGATTATCTCTGGTATTAGGCCACTACTTGAAAGGGTTTGCAAGTAAGGAAGTTAAGATACATAAACAGACAGATAAATAGATAGATTTGTCTTTATTTAGAAGTGTTATATTAACATACCTATTCCAATATAGAGATTTTTTTTTTTAATCACATTAACGCCTCTACAGTGCACAAGTAGTTTCCATAAGGCCTAATTAACTTCTCAAGCGATATGAAAACAGATGGAAGTATGGAAATGTATTTTGTCTATACACTTTAGCCTATATTTGCAACAGGAAGAAACCCAAAAGAAATAAACATCACTAGTGTCATTGCATGTTACTGTCACAGGGAATTCAGTTTGAGAAGGCTGCTTATTTGCCAGTGTAATTCTACAGTAGAAAGATACTTAGCCTTAAGGAGCTAGGGATCCAATTTCTCTGAATGACTGCCTTATGGTTAGAAATTACCTCAGGAGAAAAAAGAATGCCTGTATTTTAGTGCTCAGTGGTGCAAGTAGGGTATGGATTTCCATCCTATGCCTATTTAATACATATTTGAGGAAAGCTCATACTCTGAAATTCTCTTATGATCCTTGTGAGTATTTTGTCAATATGGTAGTTGGCAAGGAAATACGAATTTCATTATCAGTGTCGGTGAAGAGAATGGCTATTACTAACTTCTAGCTAATATAATTTTTTATGAGTTTATAATCACTTTATGTGCAGTTGGTAACCATGTGTGTGCTAGTGTGTGTGAAGATGTACATATACACACCATTTCTATTTTCCCAAAATAGACACTGGTGTATTCTGCAAAGGCTATACAAAGAGAAAACCAGCCTGACTGCTAAAATGATGTGCAACAGAAGAGCCCCTGAATTTTTCATCAATGAATGGTCTTCAACTATGAAAAACTGTCATTTCCGGTAGCACAAAATATCTCAGGACACATCTGAATACTTGAAAAATGAATACTCAAATAATTTGAATAATCATTCAGAACTAGTTGTATCAGTTAGCATAAATATTTTAACTACAGTATTTAAAAATTCAGGGTTGTTCAATTTATATCAAGAGATAAGTATTAGGAGGGGAATGCTTTACAGAGAGGAGAATGATTTTGCTGGATAGGTTTGTCCTTGGAGTTCCTGGAGGTTTAGTCTTTTTAGTCTTGGGGCTAATCTTTTTCTATTAATGACACTGGTGCAAATAGCAGGCTCACGCTAATGATACTTGCAGATGATGCAAAATTGATAGAAAAAGTATGCATAGAAGAGGATTGGAATGCCTTACGAGAAAATGATAGTAGAGAGCTGCAAGCAGAATGTGGATGACTGAACTGCAGTTCCATTAGGACAGCCCTTAGGAGTATGAAAAGCACCTGCACCCTCTTCTGCAAAGAGCTTAGTTTCCTTGTAAAGGTGTGGGGGAACAAAATCCATGCAAAGCAGCCCCTTGTCCACCTGTGACTGGAGCTTGCTCACTTTCTGAAAGAGACTGTACTTTTGCTGCTTGTGATAGTGGGAGACTGTTCCTATACTCTTATGTTCAGTAAGTTCCTGATAATAAAACTAGAAGTTGCACACAGTTAAGCACAAATATAAATCATGCTATATTAAAACTAATAACAGCCCCCAGAAAGGTGGATTGTAACATCATGATGTAACAGTATGTCTCAGATCAGGTCGTGATTTCTTCTCTGTAGATTTATAATTAAATTCCATTGTTACCTTCTAATTCAACATACTAGCATTTGGAACCAAAATACAAATGCACGTTACCATGCAGAACAGATTTTGGGTGGGGAAAATTACTTCTTTATCAGCTCATCACCATACTGCTTGAGCATGAATTAAGTTTTTCTCCAAGAGAAGAATAAACATCAAAGTATCTGTATTACTTAGGATGATAATAGAAAAGGAAATGCCTTTCCTCGAGTAGAAGTCATGATTCGTAGCTAAATCAGCTCAATCAGAGTTATCTTTCTTTTGTTGTTGTTTTTTTTGTTTGTTTGTTTGATTTTGGTTTTGGTGTTGTTTTTGGTGGAGCAGATGTGGATGAAGAGGGAGAAAACATTTCAACCTGTTTCACCTTAGGCTGAAGGTGAAATCACAAAAAAAGTAGAATTAAGAAAATATCTCCTCTGAAATGAAGTGACGTAAATGAAAATGTTAGAATGAAAGAAAAAAAAAAAGAATACTGAGATCAGTGAAAAACTATTTGTGCCTCACTCAAGTCAAAAGCTGTGAATGCTGCTTCAGTTCTTCTATTACCTGCTTCACTTCTCTCATGTGACCTGGCTGTCACTTGGCATGAGTAATGAATACTTCTTGCTAGCTCTGCATTCCTGATCAGAGAGCAATGAGCAGGTACAAAAAATAGAGTCAGCAAATGACAGAGATTCTTAGTAGAGACAGTTAGAGAAATCCCAGCAAATTCCAACGATTAAAGTAATACGTGTAATTACAAAGTAGAGTACTTTCTTCTTGCACATCATATGTTGCATTATTTTCTTCAGTAAATACCATAAATGCAATCTTTAAAACGTAATATCGCAGTAGATATAAATATCTTTGAGATTAATTTTAAAACACGTATGAAACAAAAAATCATCCACTTTTGGGAAATTTTTGAACATTTTTTTTTGGAATCTAAGTAAAAAGTATCAGCAATTCCAACATGAAAGCTGCTGCTCTATATTTCTAAGATTGAGATATTGAACAAGCAACCAGTAATAGGCACTTCACAATGGTTTGGCAAAAACGATATCTAACTTACAACTTTGCTTGAATGGTTTTAATTCCTACATATTTATCACTATATTACATGTTTTTGTAAAATAAATTATTTAAAATGTAAGGTAGTTGTATGGGAACTATTAGATCACTGCAGGGATTGAGCACTTGATGAAGGGAAGTAGCCAGCCTTGGGAACACAGCTGGAAGCAATTCACCTGTGCAACCAGAAGGGGTGGAGCCAGGGTCCACCTCTCCCTAATCTCATTTAAGGACTGGCGGACACAAGGCAACAATTTCTGCTTAGAGACTGCCTCCTTTGGGGTATATGGTGAGCCCTAAGCCTCAGAAAGGGATAAGGTATTCCTTCTTTATTACTGGATTGTGATTATTAACTTTCTTGAGTGACCAGAAACCAGTTTAAAGGAGCTATATTTGCTGCTGCCTATCCTTACAGTAGTTTAATTTCAAAATGAGTTGGTTATTGATAGTTGAAATCTGACATTTTTTTCTTGTAGGAAACCATGAAATCACCATTACTTTAGCTGCAGGTGATGTTATTTATAATGAGTATTAGGCAGGTCTGTGGTGCTTGAACATAACATGTTACAGCAACTATTTCTAAAATATCTGAAAAATGCTGTTTTAAGATGGTAAATATTTATAACAGTATTTTAATGTGCATTAGTTACTGTTGCCATACACATTGCTGATATAGATATCTCCAATACATAAATGCATATGGACAAAAAATAATTTCTTCCCCTATATTTTTTTACATTTGGATTTTATATGGCTTTTAGAACCACTTTAGTCTTGAATAAGATAGTCTAAACCACCTAATTTGCATTGTATTGTATTGTTTTCTCTACTCAGAGTCAAGCACTGTAATGAGAACTGATTATCTTAACTATGCAATGTGCACATTTCTCAGCTTCACATGAGACGTTTTCTTAATGTACTGAGACTGTCAGTGGTGAAAGAACTTCAAATAAACAAAATACCTGAGCAGGGTAAAAGGCTTTGCTCACTTATATGGATATCTTCAAGATGGTATTAGTTGAGAGAGATTACTGCTTCAAACAAAGTGGGTTTTTTATAAAGGTCTTTTCTTCCCATTCCAATGTGAAGCTTTAAAGAGGGTTTCAACAGAGATATGAAGTTTCTTCTCTATGAAAGGAGTTGCTCGGACTTCAAACCTTTTTTCACATTAATGGGGGAAAAAAAATAATTGCTGGAATGAAAGTTTACAGACAAAAATTAAGACTGGCATTTGTACAATGGACAAAGATCAGGAGAAACAAGATATCCCCCCTTATCAGGCTACATAAATGTCTCACTTCTATCTTCAGTAGAAATACAACATCTGTTAGAAAAGCTTACTATAGTTGTTAGAGTATTACAGATTTTCCTCCAGGTTACATGTCTGATAAATTCCAAGCCCTTCTGGGGGAAGAAAAAGAACAAATATTATTTCAGTCTTCAGTAGGTTAGGTAACTAAGGTAAACTTCTCTACTTGTAAGAAATGTTATACAGTTTTCCAGATAAGACTATTCTGATTTTTATTTGTTTTCAGACTAATGGAAGTAATAGATGAAGTGGAAAAAGACTAACCGTCTCCTTGAGTTTTCTTTCCTCCTGACTTGCTCCTCCTCAGACCAAGTGAAGGCCAATACAGAAGAACTGAGACTCATCACTGATAAAGACAAGCTAAGAAATCTGCTTTCTGTGTTCAAAAAATAATAATCATTTATCTAGCCACTGTGCTAGGTTCTTTTCAAGGAGCAGAGAGCTATTTACTCCCTGAAGAGTCAGGACTTGACAGTGACCAAGCAAAGACTCCGCCCTCTCTGAAGGTGTGTATTCCCACAGCATATGAACATATGAAAGGGTGGAGCTGGGATCTGGTGGTAGTCCCAGACATGGCATGATCCAGATCCATGATCCATGCAGTGTTTCATCGGGAGTAAAAAGGAGACAGGAACAGAGGCAAGGCTGGAAGCAAGTAGCATTTTATGTACAAGGTCTCCATCTAGGAGACAAGCTACCTATCATGACCTTCAGAGTCAATCCAGAGATTAAGAGATCAGCCCACACCTCACTGCATTCTCCCTTCAGATCGCTGTACAGAGCAATGAGGTCTCCCTTCAGCCTCTTAGTCTCCAGACTAACCAACCTCAATTCCCTCAGCTGCTCCCCATCTATCTTATTTTCTAATCCCTTCACTAATTTTGTTGTTCTTTTCTCAGTGCGTTCCAGGAACTTGATATCTTTCTTGTAGTTCCTTTTAAATTTTGTTTGAGTCTGAGGTAGCTCTGGTAATCACCTCTGGCTAAGCCATGCAGTGCTCTCTGTCTGGTCAACCATGTGATCCTCATGTAAGCTTTTATCTGGTACAAGATGTTTAAAGCAAGAAATATTTCCATGCATCACTCATGTGGTTAGAATTCCTGGGACTGTATTGAGTATTTTCTCACCTGGAACAACAAGCATTGAGGAAACAATAGTCAAGTTTCACAACAAATTGGAAATGCTTAATAAGAAATAAATAGCCAAAATTTACAAATTGCTTTCTAAACCAGACAAAACCACTTTATGATGATACTGATCTACAACAGAATTTGTTTTGTTTTTAAAGGAGAATATTTTTCTATTTTGATAGAAAGAAAAAAATTAGACTGGAAGAAGTTCAAGAACTGAAGTGGGGAACATTCTGTCTCATTTATGCTGAAATACAAATAAACCTTTTGATGCTGAACTTCTGAATATCAGGCTTAGAAGTATGGGCACACTAGTTTTTCCCATTCAGCTCTAAAAACACATGGCATTTCAAGAATGTCATATGCATGTAGAAGACATAACATGATACAATTGTTACTACTGCTTTAAAAACAAGGATCATTAGAGTCATTACAAATTACTTTTAGAAGAGATCTGATGCCATCTGATTCCCATTTATGTCTTCTGTCTGCCATAACAGAGATGCTCATTTTTTTTGTCACTTTCTACTCTGTTCTATTTCCTGGGGAGAATAGGTCATACAAAATTTTCCATACCACACTCTATGCCACTGTCTATTCTGAGGACCCTGTAAGCTTTTGCTGTTATGTCATCATATAATATTACATGACACCACACCTTTTTGTGGTTTTATGTCCAGTATTCCATCACAAAGATTGAGAACAATCATAGAATCACTAAGGTTGGAAAAGACCTCCATGATCATCCCATTCAACTGTCCATTTACCAACAACATCGCCCAACTAAACTATGTCCTTTAGTACAACATCTAAATGTTTCTTGAATGTTTCTAGAGACAGTGACTCCACCACCTCCCTGGGCAGCCTGTTCCAGCACCTGACTACTCCTTCGGAGGAGTAGTATTTCCTGATCCCCAAGCTGAATCTCCACTGGTGTAAGTTGAGATCATTCCCTCTAGTCCTATTACTAGTTATATGGGATAGGAGGCTGACCCCCACCTCCCTGCAAGTAGTTGTAGAGAGCATTAAGTTCTCCCTTGAGCCTCCTCTTCTCCAGACTAAACAATCCTAGTTCCCTTAACTGCTCATCATAAGACTTGTGCTCTAGACCCCTCACCAGTTTCATTCCCCTTCTGTGGATGTGCTCCCGGGCCTCGATGTCTTTCTTGTAGTGAGGGGTTCAAGACAGAACACAGTACTCAAGGTGCAGCCTCAGCAGAGCTGAGTACAGAGGGATGATTGCTTCCTTGCTTCTGCTAGCAACACTATTTCTGACACAAGTCAGGATGCCATTGGCCTTCTTGGCCACCTGGGCATACATATTCCCAGCCATACTAGAGAGATCAAACCTCACAAAACAATAAAACAGATGTGACACTCCACCACCGTCTCACATATACACCAGTACAAAAACCAGTCCACAGCACTGCTTTTGTCTATACTTGATAGAAAACCAGAATCATTTATGATCCAGAAGTACAGTCCCAGTGGCTTGAGACAAAATGCTACATCCACAAGATCTTATGATATGATGCAGTAACAAAGCCTTGTTCTTCTTTTGATTATCTACCAAAATAGAAAAGAAAGGTAATGAAAGGTTTCCACCATAATTGAGTGCACATAAATTTTTTCCCAAGATCCAAAAAACAGTCCTCTGATCTATTAGTTTTTTAACCTCTTCTTTTTTATAAAAAGAGTAAAGCATCCTTTGAGCATATGTGCTTTTCTAAATTTGTTGAGCAATCTGCTTCCAACAAAAAAAGTTTCTCAAGAATCAGTTATTCAAGGTTGTGAGTTAATAACTTCCTAACAATTGGTTTTAATTATTTTTGTAAAAATGCTGACCACTAAAGATAGCTGAATTTCTACTTAGGGAAAGAGGAAGCAGGGTGCCTCTATTCTTTTTAAATGAATGAAAGTTTATATCTAAAGTTATTATCAACTAGTACTTTACTTTCCTTTTGAACATATTTTTAAGAAAAAAAAATCATTATAAATGGAATGCATCCTATCAGACTTTTAAACATTCTGAGACTCTATTTCTTGTAGAGAATATAATGTATTTTAAATCACTGGGTGATGTACATGTGTATACTACCTTAGAAAGCAAGGTACATCTACTTCAAATTCTGTAATGTATTTGATCCATCTCTGGTAGAAAAGTTCACAACCTTTCTCCTCCAGCCACCCACAGGATTTAATACATGTAGGTGTATTGTTTTGTAAAATCAGATGCAATGGATAAATAAAGTGAGCCATGTTGAGTACTTTACTGGAAGTGAAAGGGATGTTTGGAGAAGCCAACATGGATGGTTAAGTAACATTATGTCTTACAGATATAACAGAAGTGATAGTAAAACAGAATGATAGTAAAATTAAGTATGAATAGTACAAGTCCAAAACCAGATTTTTCTTTAGGCGGGAATATCTCTTTGAAATTATCCAAGAATCTTTAATAGATTCTCAGTGGAACTTTTTTTCCCCTGATTGTACAGTGTCATTTTTTTTTACAAAAACAAAACAAAACCAAGGCATAAGCCTGAACATTTTTATACAGTTTTTAATGGTTGAGGTCAAACAGAAAAGGTTGGTGAAGTAAATAAGTGCATTTTGGCTTTTTCTATTGATTATTTGTTGTTATTTCTAAAATGCTTGGTTTGTTTTTGATGAGACCGTCTTTGTAATTGACATCTCCTTTGCTGAAAAATTGTCAACGTGTTCCTCTGGGGGGATTTTTGGTTGCAAGAAAGAGTATTAGAGAATATAAAAAAAAAATCAACAGAAGAAAAGGAAAAAGTTGGAGCTTGATACAGGATAAGTATGAGATGTGATCAGGAAAAAATTATGTACAAACTATATGGGTTTGTATAACCAAAAAGATCTTGTACCGTACAAAACTCAAGAGGCCAATCTGTTCTGCTTGCTATTGTGTGACTGAAAACTGAAACTGTATAGCTCAGTTATTTCCTTCAAATACAAATGCTATACTTTAATTTTTAAATATTTATGATTTTGTAATTAGTGTGCAATATGTATTTCTTTCTAAGCATCCTTATATGCATATATAAATAAAGATGTACATATTTCTGTGTGTGATACATAGATATTAGGTTTGATCCAATTACTGTAAGAGATGTGAGTGTTTCTGATGAATGAAGGTAGCAGCTCAGTAAATTCGCAGATCTATGGATATATACTCTGTAAATTTTTTTAAAAAATATTGCATAGTAGACTGAGGAAAGCCAATGTCATTGTTTTGTTCCATACAAATAATTTCTAGATTTGAGTGTTGTGATATATTACAGATGGCAAAATAATAATATTCACAATACATTGAATATTTAAATACCTTTCACTTTGTTGCAAACTTGAAAGTTCATCTTTTACATTAAAAATCAAGATAAATTACATGAATTGGCTTGACTGAAAGCATTGACACTGCATAGATGGGTGCTTGAATCCATGTCAGCTAGTTATGCAGGGCCGCATGCCACCTGATGATGTCTGTATTCTGGCCACATCCTCTCCTGGTGCTCTTTGCCAGAGCTGGGCTTGGATTGAGTGGCCATCTAGGCTGACTCTGCAGTAGCTAGGAGTCTTTCCAAGCCAGATACTTTTTTGGCTCATTGGCTTTCATGTTTTCTCTTCCTTTTGTATGTGGGAGCAAACCAAGATGCCAGAGTATTTTGAGATCATATCTTACTTGTTTTAGCCTTTCTTCACATAACATAACAAGCAACCTCTAAATATTACTATCCAGTTGACTCCCTCTCTTTTCTTCCTCAGCCTTACTAACAGTCTGTCATCAGTTTCTGTGCCAAGGAAAAGAAGCACAAGCAGGCTAATGATAAAAGCCAAGCTAAATATGTCCAAACCCCTGTTACTGATAGTTTTAAGCAGAAGTGCTAAGTTAAGGGAAGCTGGCTGAAAAAAAAATAAGTTGTGAAAATACTGCAGTTCAGGACTTGGGTTGTGTTTTAAGGGCTATTCTCCAAAGAGATTTAAGTGGTGTTATGAAGATTTTGGGTGTTGTTTTGTTTGATTGCTTGTTTGTTTGTTTAATTATTATTCAGTGGTAAGGAGGCAGGTCTATGTTGTAAGTAATGGAGGTACACTCTAGGTCTGGAAATCAATACAGATTTTCAATTTATTTCAGTAGAGTAGGCAGGCTGGAGAGGGACTTGATATTATCATCAACAGTCAACCTGTTCCACAAGAGCTGGTTGAGCTCTTGTACAGTGTATATTTGGATAAAACATTACTAAAGTGTCTGAGGAAAGATGTGTATTACAGCCTGATAGTGGGGGAAAAATAAGTTAAAACAAGTTTTATTTACTTGTTCTTATGATATGTTACTAATTTGACATTTTCTATGTTCAACAAGAGGAACAGGAATATGTATGTCTGGTACTTTAAATAATGTAATAAATTAGAGCAGTATTATACTACACTAAGTTCTCAAAAAACACATGACAGGGTCTTTATGTGATTGAATTAACTTGTACTCTTGGCTTCAGTAGATAATTTGTTCCACCTGCATTTCAATACTAAAAAAGTTGTGCTATTGATTTTGCTTATTCTTTCATTCTTCACAGTAAGTTGCCTTATGTACAGTGAATAGCGCTGACAACTCAAAAAGAAAAACACCAATTGGCAGACATATAAGATTTCACAGATAGCTGGTTTGGTTGTTTCTATAATGGAAAATTTACAGTTGTGCCAAGAAATTAATGACAAATGGTGTTCAAAAATTATATAGGATATGCTTCCTTGCCTTACTGTAGTTATTAGAATATTTTCTTACACTTTTACGTCTATGCTGTGCTTTGTCACAGAACTGTAGTAAAATTGCTTTATTTATATCAGTAACCTTTAAAAACATGAATCAAAACACAAAACAATCTTGACACAATCTTGATATATGAACTCTCAATATGTAACCTCTGTAGATAAACAGTTCTACTACTCCAAAACATTGGTAGTCTGAGATAAAAATCATTTTTTCATGTATCAGAGAGAAAAACAGATTCCTAACAATGTGATTCAAAATTGAAATTAATAACATATTTCTTTCTTCACCAAAGATACATAATTTTACAATACATGCACAAAAACAATCTTCGTTCATGAGTCTACAGGATAGCCATTTTAACAAAAAGGCTTAACTTTAATGACACAGGTGAGATATTGGAAAGTTAGAACTCTTAATCTTGACTCCCTGTGTCCTGTAATGTCTCATCACTGAAATTAACAGCCAAAGCCTATATGTGGTCAATCAAGCAGAAGTGAGTTGTCTCTCTCTCCTTCTCACAAAGAAGAGATAATTATACATCTTCATTTTTCAGTGTTATTTTCTGCAATTATTCCATGATTCCAAGTAAGTGTTTAATATCACTGCTTAAATAGAGGAAATTGATTAATATATATATATATACATATTCAGGAAGCTTCTTGAGTGTATACAAAGGATACATTGGCAATCTCTTTACGCTGTGTATTTGTTATATGCGGAATAAATACCCAATTTAAATTTGTGGACCCAGAACAGCAGGCAACACAGGTTTTAGAATAGCTACAGTAGTATTCAGTGATAATTGATTTCAGACTATATTAAGATACGTTCTTTACAAGGTTAAGTATTGTTAAGTATGAAAAAAACAAAAACCCAAAACCCTATCGAAAGTATTGATGTGGCTGTATTGAGACCTGGCTGGATCCTCTGTCTTCTGAATGAATTAGAAAAAGTGTGGTCTCTGCTATAGACTGTTTGGTAAGCTTTAACTTTTCTCCAAAATTTTCCTCAGTTAAAGTGCATCCTATCTGACTGATCGACAGTATACTTTCTCTACTGATTGAGCTCTTTACAGGTTCATAGAAAACTTCAAGTAACTGAAGGCACAGGTGGAGCATTTGCAGCTGTATTGATCAATATCTGATCAATTCTCTTCCGTGGTGTTTAGTTAAAAGCATCCTCTGGATGACTGACCAATACAGAAGTCTGCACGTCTCACTTTCTTTTCTGTGTCTTTGAAAGAGTCATCCTCCAGGTCCCGGGATACAGTTGCAATAGAAGGAAAGTATATCATAGAGTTATGCCCCTCAAATTGTAGGGCTGATTCCAAAGAATGAGATTCAGGTGGCACAGAGAAGGGTGGGTGCACCCAACTCTTCAGTTTCAACTGTGATCCAAGCAATTCTTGCAGCATTTGCTGAGTCCTGGAAGCAGTTTCCAAGTTCCTTAAGGAGTGCAGTGTGTGCTTTGTGAACTGTAAATCTGCAACAGAAGATTTGCAGGACCTCTTGAAAGGGTCGGATCTGTCCTCTCACCTGTGCATTTGCTCTTTCCTCTTTTGAAAAAATAAGGCCAAGGGATGAAGCACCAGCATATATTTTTTAATAGACTAATGATGGAGGCTTTCATGGGGAAGTGAGAAATCAGTTTCCTCTGCAGTCTAAGGTAGGAGGGGGTCTCATGGAAACTCTCGTAGAAGTTGTGCAGCTGTCCTCTGTGTTGAATCTAGAAACAGTCCTATGCAAGAGAAAATACTTCAGTAGTTCAAGAAGCAGAGACAAGATCCCTCCTGTGTACAGTTTCAATCTCAGGCAAAAGGGTAACCACACATGTAGTTTTCCAGCCCTTTGAGGTGAGAAGCAGGGATTTGAACTCAACTGGACCAGGGCTCCATTCCCCATACAACTGTGGCCATGAGTATTTTTCTACACAGAGCAGGCAGTTGCACCAGTTATAAGCATCCTTCTATCTGCATGAATTGAAAGGAATCACTAGGCACAGATTAGTTCTCTGAAATGAATGTTTTACTCATCTACTGTGAAGAAAGAATCATTGACTTTGGCTATAAAATAGCTTAAAGATCCTTTTGAAGCACTGACTTAGGTGCCCAAACTGTAGGGAGAATTTGAAATTCAGACTTTCACATAACATAGACCAATGCTGCGTATCGTTTCTTCTAGTTCATCATTTGAAGGCCCTAATCAAATTTTGCATTCCGGTCCATGAAAGTGGCAAACAAAGTGCTGGCAGAGCTGCATTAACTTGGGGGCTCCTGTGTCTTTTATTCCATATTGTCTCCACTCTGCTG
Source organism: Aquila spilogaster (assembly GCA_024606505.1). Classification (NCBI taxonomy): domain Eukaryota; kingdom Metazoa; phylum Chordata; class Aves; order Accipitriformes; family Accipitridae; genus Aquila; species Aquila spilogaster. The sequence continues at coordinate 5,624 of JANHGO010001083.1, read as the reverse complement.
GAATTCCTAGAGCTAATCCATTAACCACAATACATTAACATCACATCTTTCTGGTAAGACTTCAAAGTGTTAATGCACAATAAGGTTATGGTGTATTGGTTTTGTAATTTTAAAGATAGATTAAACTCCTTGCTCTTATTTAATTACTTTGAATTCTGCAAAGGACTGATACCTTGCTTTTCACACAGTTATTTTATTGAAAACATGTTTTTTTTGTGTGTTCTCAGTGGTGTGAAATTGATCTGATGAAGAAAGATCAGCTCTGTACAAAACCAGAACTGTTTAACCTTTTAGGAGGGTGCTGAACATTACTGTGTACAACAACAAGACCTAAATCAATCTGTTAGTGACTGAGCATGTGTTAAATGTCAGTTCCCAGATCTTGGGATTTATAGCATACATTCTAATAGTGACAACTGTCTACATTATTTTCACATTTTTCTATGCATACACGCATGCACAGAAAGGAAAAATAAGTTACTAGTTCTGTAAAAGGGTTATAGGAGCAAAGTTGTAGTTCAATTTCTGTCCTTTCCTACTGTGGTTTAGCCCATTAGGGAGCTAAGCATTACACAGCTGCTTGCCTACATCCTCCACAGTGGGATAGGGGAGAGGATCAAAAAAAAGGTAAAAGTGCAAGAATTCATTGATTGAGATGAAGGTTGAGATAAAAAGTTTAATAAGAAAGGAAAAAAAAATGAAAAAAAGTCACGCAAAATGCAATTGCCAGCAGCTCTCCCAACCAACTTCCCCCAGCGTTATTGCTGAGTGATGTCACATGCTGTGGAATATCTCTTTGGGCAGTCTGGATCAGCTGGCCTGGCTGTGTGCCCTCCCTGCTCCTTGTGCATCTTGAGCTTGTTGCTGGCAGGACAGCACAATGAACAGAAAAATCATTGGATTTGTGTAAGCACTGCTCTGCGTCAACAACTAAAATACTGTTAGTATTTATCAACAGTATTTTTATCCTAAATCCAGAGCAGCACCATTCACTGCCACTTTCCAAGGTGTTCAGGGAAGGTTGTTGTAAGAGTCATTCTGTGAAGAGAAGCTCTTTCAAATTGCAAGTCCAGAACAGCATTGAAAGTTCATAAGTACAACTGTCTCTTGACACAGTGCAAAAGTTCAAGGGCAATTAAAAAAGACTGAGCTATTTTCAAGTGAATAGCCTACTTCTAATGTAAATTATATGCCCTTGAAGTATTGTATGAGAACAGTTTTTGATAGTCTTCATCTTGTGTTACCCACATATAAAATGCAGCTGCTATTAAACACTTCTGGCAGATAAAGTACAGGTATCACACATTAAAGCACACTAGTGAAATTCATGGGAAAAGGTGAGAATGGAGATTTGGGAAATGTTCTAGTCTTTCAACTGGCATTTTAAATTAGACGGTTCAAGAGTAAGAGCAAAACTCCTAGAAAAATTAAATCATACAGTTTTGTAAGTGTCAACAGCCTTATCTGGAATCACACTGTTATTGACTTAGACAGGATGACCAGCTCACACACTGCTTGTGAACACTTGCCTATGCAAAAGTACATCTCATGCTGAGACATCACATCCTTAGGAGAGTGTTGACAGTCAATGCCTGAATATGATACTCATTTTTAAGATATTATCAGTAAAAACTAACTAACTAGTTTACTAATTTAACTTGTGGACTTCACCTAATACTGGCTAAAAAACAGCCTAATCAAAATCCATTTGAGGATCGTTGTAGTCAGAGTTCAAATTATCTATTAATATAGAAAATTCTCATTACTAATAATTACAGTTGTGCCTATTGGGTTTATGTAGACAGATTTTGGTAACTGGGGCTGTGTGCCGTCTCTGTGAGGAGAGGCTGAGGCTGTCCCATGCCAAACACAGTTGGTTCCAGCTGACTACAGTGGCCCCATTACAGGGCACGACTGGGCCCAGTAGCCACTCTGAGAAAACAGGTTTAACAAAAGGTAAAAAGTGCTGTGCAGCAATGAGAAGTCATGAAAAAAAAGTGTGAGACACCACCGTTTTTCCTGTATTGTTTTTGTCCCAATCTGCCATCTTTTCAATAGTTTCCAGCTGAAGTTGTAAAGTTTCATTATAGCTTTCTCCAACTCCAATTATTTTGAAAGAGTACTGTGTTTCAGAGAATGACCATCTACATTTCTGAGACCACCCCATATATTGTATTTCAGGTTGTATTCCAGGTACCTGGGGCTTTGGACAACCTGATCTAGTGGAGGTTGTCTCTTGCCCGTGACATGGATGATGGAACCGAATGATATTTAATATCCTTTTCAACCCAAAATATTCTATATTCTGTGAACCCCAGAACTTAGGCTACAATCATTTGAGCAATAAACCACTTTTATCACAGGTAAAACAAGGTAAAATTAGCTTAGGCCAAGAAACAGTCAGACAAGCCTTGAGATCTTGTACTATCAGGCTGTTATAAAGTCCACAGACTTTTAATAATATTGGTAAAATTCATATGTACACATATCTAAATGTAAAGTGCATAGTAAAGTGTATGCCTTCTATGGGCATATGTGGGCACACATGTACATATATGGACACAACCTGTATGAAGTTCTAAAGGAAGGCCCTGTATGTTGCATTTTTATTACACTGTCATAGTTCAGAATGAGTTGGTAGATAAATTCTAGAGAATAGAGATAAAATCTTTAATTGATATTTTTTTTTGAGCACAGAGTTATGTGGAAAGGCCATATCCAAGCCCATACAGTGACTATCATCACCACAGGAAGCTACTTTATAAGCAGAACTGCAGCAAAAGGGTTTTGCAGTTCTTCATTACAAAATTCAGTATGTTGACACAGTTTTATCACCATATCAGAGGCTAATCTGTTTTTTGTTCCACGTTTGTCAGATCAATGATTAGATTAGAAAGAGTGGGATGCTGTGGCTATGCACATCTTGTGATTAAGTTTGTTTCACAGACCAATCTGTATTCAGTTCATTTCTCATGCTGTGATCACAAGTTTAAAGACATTATGTTGATTGACAGATGGTGCACACCATATCTCACTGGAAATCATGTTCAGCAACAGCGGTTAAGGGTTAGACTTTACTACCACCTAACACTAAATAATTTAAATATTTGAAATATAGGCAGGCCCTTGGAAGCCAATTCTGAGTGTTGTTAATTTATATGCATACATTTCAAATGCACAAACAGATCCAATTATCAAGCTCATTATTAAGTCCTTTGGTAAACTTCTCACTCACATGTCTTTTCCTTTCCTAACCTGATCTTCAGTGAAGTTCTGGACTAAGTTCAATTAAATAATTTGTTCTATGCAGAAAGTTCTTGTGAGTCATATGACTTCTGGCTTTGAAAAGGAGAGTTTACAGTACCTTATGAATCCACCTAGTAACAAATTCTTCTCCTAGATACATTTGCACAACTCTTTTTGATTTTAATGCATGTTTTCTGCAGGTCACATTTGGCCCAGCAGATCACGTTTGGCCCAAAGTTGATTTTAAAAGTACTTTTTATTTTTGGACAGTTCTGTTTAAGGGCAGGACATAGAAAGCTGACTTTATTCCAGAGTAAATACATTCTTTAAAAATTAACCTGTAATTTTCTTATTCCCCCTATGGTGACATTTTAAACTAGAATTTTGGGTCTCAAAAAACGTTAAATAACCTGGCCAGCAGATTGAGGGAGGTGATTCTGCCACCCTACTGTGTGTTGGTGAGTTCTCCCCAGGAGTGCTGCATCCAGATGTGGAGTCCTCAGTACAGGAGAGACACCCCCACCCACTGTCCCAGCCTGCTTCTTACACACGTTTCTAGTCAAGGTTTCTTTAGCTCAAGTGGCAGAAATGTGTGCCTTCGGTCCTGTGAGCTGGGCCTAATCTTGACCCTGGGGTGTCAGGCGGGAACACTGCGTTGAAGTGGAGGAGAAGACAAAGACAGACATTGCTACGGGGGGCGGGGGCGGGGTGGGGGTGGGATGTAAGCAAAGGATCGAATCTCTTGGTGTATACTCTCCTAGATTCTTTTATTGTTGTTCCTACGTAGAAATAAAGGAAATTAATTCAGTCTAGAGGCTTCCTCGTTGCTGTTGGGCTGAAGGTGTGAAAGGGAGGAGAGAGGAGCACCCGCCCTTGTGTGCTGGTGAAAATGACACAGAGAGCGGATGGATTGGAGGGAGGTGTCGGAAGGTGGGACGGGGAGGCGGGATTTGGGTGCCGGGTTGCCAGCTGCGAGCTGGGTGCATGGGTGCAGCCGTGCCGGGGGAAGGCTTTGTGACATGACAGTGCGGGGCATGACATCAGTGCGTCAAGTCACGTCGGCAGCCTCCCCCAGCTCAGACACGTGGGGTGGCTGCTCCATCCCGGTGGTCACTGCTGGAGCTCTGCTCTGGGTGACAGCCACTTGTGTGTGGGTTTGCGTTGAGAGTGGTCGTTGGGAGAGAACAGGATGCCTGCCTGCCTCCGCCAGACTCTCTTTGCGACCACACTTATGCTCATGTCTTCATTTGCTGGATATGGCCCTAGGCGTTCCGGAAACGTCAGCCGGGTCGGGGATGAGGACAAAAAGCTGGTCCTTCCCGAGGAGCAGCGTCCTGTTGAGAGCAAGAGCCAGACCTCCAACTTGCTCTGCTGGTTTGGCCTGAGCACCTGCCCTGTCAGAACTGAGAACGAGGACAAAATCCAAGTTCCACTGGAAAAGGAGCATCCCGTTGAGACCGAGAGGCAGAGCTCCAACTGGCAGTGCTGGTTTGGTCTGACTGCCTGCCCCGTCAGGATCAAGGACGGGAACAAAAACCAGGTGAATCCCGAGGACCAGCACCCAGCTGACCCTGAGAGCATGACCTCCAAATGGCCGTGCTGGTTTGGTCTGACTGCCTGCCCCGTCAGGATCGAGGACGGGAACAAAAACCAGGTGAATCCTGAGGACCAGCACCCAGCTGACGCTGAGAGCATGACCTCCAAATGGCCGTGCTGGTTTGGCCTGAGCACCTGTCCTGGGAATGGCGACAAAACTCTCCCTCTTCCCGAGGAGCAGGTGCCCATTAATGCTGAGCACCGTTCCTCCAACGGGCCCTGCTGGCTTGGCCTTTCTCAGTGCCCCAAATCGGATCAGAACAGCGGCAGCAAGGCTGTCATGGCAGAGGGCCCAAAGCAGCAGTCCCCGCACACCAAACAGAAGTCCTTCAGCTTGCCCGACAGCCTGGGCTACATCTGGGACTGCCTTGCACATGGATGGATAGCCGGGCTCATTGTAAATTGTGCGGTAGAACGCTGTATATTCTGGCTGCTGGCGATTGCCCGAGAGTGTTGGAGAAGAATGAGAAGACATCAGGGACACGTTGATGAGCAGTAAGCAGACGCATGCTAGGAGGGGAGAAACGTAGAAGGACTCAGTTCATCACAAACTAACACCGTCTAAGGAAGGACTTGGCTGAATGGATTCGCACTGCTCGTTAGCGAAGGCCTTGAAGACCCTGGATGTTGACAGGGAAGGAAGTGGCTGGGAAAAGTTGACTGCTGGGAGAGGTCCTGGAGAGTAGCTCCATCCCTCCACGCCCACCACCCACTGTCCCAGCCTGCTTCTTACACACGTTTCTAGTCAAGGTTTCTTTAGCTCAAGTGGCAGAAATGTGTGC
>JANHGO010001082.1:0-36128 GCA_024606505.1 Aquila spilogaster | reverse complement strand
TTCCTTCCTTCCTTCCTTCCTTCCTTCCTTCCTTCCTTCCTTCCTTCCTTCCTTCCTTCCTTCCTTCCTTCCTACCTACCTACCTACCTACCTTCCCACCTTCCCACCTTCCCACCTTCCTTCCCTTTTTTTCTTTCTGTAATAGGCATATAGACCCTTTTGAACAGAATAACAGAACAGCAAACATCCCCATATACCTCCCTCGCTCTCTAGAAGCACCTTCAAGTGAGGTTCACTAAGTGGCAAGCCAGCAGGTGTGGTCTTTTCTGTGATCTATTACAGCTCTAGAAGAAAGAATAACTCATTCCAAGCACGAACTGTGTGAGAAAATACAAGTTGGGAGCACAGAAGCTAAGATCCTGGCACAGACACGAAGGCCCACTTGCTAACAATAGCTTTCAAAAGTGCCTCCCTCCGAAGAGAGAATTCTTTTATCTGCTTCCTGCCATGTAGACAATTGAGTGAAAATTTAGCAAAACTTTTAACAGTGCACAATGGAAGCCTCACTGCAGGGGCTGAGGTGAAAACAATACTACCTACAACACTGGAAAGTCCAATTTGATGGAATTCACTTTGGAGCAAGTAGATGGTCTCATGGTAGGTCCTAGGAGGCAGCTGCCTTAAAAGTTAAAGCCAGTCTCTCTGGCCATGCTGCTAAAATTGTCTGGAGAGAAGCAAAGCACTAAATACAAGCTTTAGTGCCTGGCTTTGAGAGGCAGCATGGACCACCTCAGTGGTCATGGAATCATAGAATATCCTGAGTTGGAAGGAACTCATAAGGATTATTGAGTTCAACCTCGATGGTCAGAAGACTGGGGTAACCTTAGGTGTCCCCCATGGGCAGAGGGATGTTTTCATGGTTCCCTTTGGCAGAGTGCATAAAGAGCAGTCATGAGTCACCCAATAGCGGGTGCACCATTGCTGATCCTTCATGACATGGTGATGCAGACAAAAGTTTCAGGAGGCTCCTCCCTGCACCTCCCATACACTGGGCATAAGATCTTACTGCAGCTACTCATTAAAGTCAGCACTGCATCTACACACCAAAGCATAGGGCCTTTCGCACAGGCATACTTAATCATAAATAATAAATCATAAAATCGTTAAGGTTGGGAAAGACCTCTGAGATCATCTAGTCCAACCACCAACCCATCATCATGCCAAGTCAAATAACACAGGATTTGGAATAAATGAAGGGCAAACCGTTCATTTCAGGTGTTGGAAAGGACGAGGTGAAAGTATGTCTGGGCGATGCTGTGACCGTACCAATAGCTGAACAAACAAACACAGGCATCGCAGCACCTGGGAAGGTAGGGAAAGGAGGCAGGCTGCAGCTTTGGAAGCATAAATCACAAAACATATCTATGTTTTCCAGTCATAAGGCTGCCTTTGTCAAATTAATGCAAACAAAAAAAAGCCTTTTGATTCTTGTTTTATTTTCCCTTCTGATTAAGCCTGGGAAACTTCCTAGATGTCTTTTGCAAAGCAATGCTTACATTCATTTAGCATGCAGACTTACAGTGTTACATTAACTGCATAGTTATGTCTCTGAATACACGTGCTCTTCTCATGTCCCAGCTTAGACTTCCTTATGCTTTGTTTTCTTCTGAGACAGTAGAGGAAAGAGATGAAGAATCTGTACTGGTAAATGAATGCATTTTTACACGCGCAGACTTAAGATGAGTGGGGAGATGACAAAATTTCATCTTAGTAAATAGTGCCTGCAGATAAAAGTGAGAAGAATATGTTGTAGGATGCATCAAAGTTGTTTAGCTGGTGGACTTCACAACATCTCATCTATGCAGCCATGGTTTTGGTTTTTCTAGACAGCAATGCTTCTTCTCTTCAGCTCTTCTCTGAAGGCAACGGAATATAGCATTTTACACCTGCCTGAGGTGTTTGAAGGGCTCTCTTTTCTCCATAAAAACAATTATCTTGCTGCTGACTCACTCAGTGCGGACCTCTTACCCAAACAAGCCCTAAAACTCAGCAGAAATCCACATGGATAGATACAAGCTCATGTATCTATCAAAATAACGAGGACTTCAAGTGATGTCTCGAGACCACCAGCATATATCACGCACCATCTGTAAGTGCATCAATTCCAAAATGAGAAGGAAAAAAAAAACGTGATCCTTCCTGAAACACAAAGCCTTTCAGGCTGCAAAACCCTCCCGGCCTTCCATTCCACCTGTTCCCAGTCTGAGGTATTTCTGAATTTAAGACAGCTTTGCAGGGAGCGCAGCAGTAATAACCAGTGATGGAGAGCCACAAAGTTATGTGAAGAAAACACTTGCACGAAATAAAATCCTAGAGAAATTAGTTCCCTTGTACGATGCGACTTGGCAAACTCCAAGAATTTGTGTGTTATTTATTTATTTCTCTGCCGATGCATAAAGAAGATGCACAGCGTGCTATCCTGTGCTGGGCATTCACTGGTTTTCACTCTTCCTCAAATTCCTTAAGAGTGTGCTAAAGTGAGAAAGATACTGCGTGAGTGGAGTGCTGGCATTTTTCCCAGCAAGGAGCCGAGTACTGGCAGTTTTCCTGAACTAAGAGGGACATTTCTATTTTGTCCCTTTCTGCTTCAGTTGACAAAGGATAAAAATGTGCAGCAATAGAAGGAATCAAGAAACCAATTAATCCTGCTGTTAATTCTACTTCGGAGCCCTTCTGTTTCATTCAACCACATGCTAGCGCATTCAATCCACTCTCTCCTTTTCCTGGATGTCTTTGCACAACACATGTACAAGTTGCAGACCAGGTGGTCAGCATGGACAGCAGGTGTGCCCAGGCCTGAACCTGAGTCAGGAACTTCATCACAGAAAGTTCAGCATGGAAATCATTCTGTATCAGTAATTAGGACTGCTGCATTTCTTTATACTTTGTCCGATGCCGTTATAACTTTCAGAGCAGTGCAAGGCCATGAGATCAGTATGCAGTGTTCTGTCTGAATGTGGATTGGGAATTTACATGCGGGCATAATAATGTTTACTCGTTTGTTCTCAAGTTGTATTCTAATAGTTCCTAACATCATACTTGCCCTTTTGGCTGCCACTGAGCACTGAGCTGACATTTTATGGTGATGATTCTACAATCCCTTTCCTAAGCAGCAATAGATAATTCAAATTCTAACAAGCCGTACACACAGTTAGCCCTGGTTTTCTGTATGCATCTGGATTTAATTCTATCTAAACAGAGATTTTTTTTGGGGGGGGGGGGAAGGGGTGCGGTCATTACCTTGTGAGCCTTTGCAGACTCTCTCACTATAAGTAAGACATTGAGTCCTTGGAGCGTGACCAGGGAATGGCAACAAAGCTGTGAAGGGTCTGGAGCACAAGTCTTATGGGGAGCAGCTGAGGGAAGTGGGATTGTTTAGAGTGGAGAAGAGGACGTTCAGGGGAGGCCTCATTGCTCTCTACAACTCCCTGAAAGGAGGTTGTAGTGAGGTGGGGGTTGGCCTCTTCTCCCACGTAACAGTGATAGGACGATGGCCTTAAGCTGTGCCAGGGGAGGTTCAGTTTGGACATTAGGAAAATTTTCTTCTCTGAAAGAGTGGTGAGGTATTGGCACAGGCTGCCCAGGGAAGTGGTAGAGTCACCGTCCCTGGAGGTGTTAAAGAAATGTGCAGATGTGGTACTGAGGGACATGGTGTAATGGGCATAGAGAGGATGGATCAACGGTTGAACTAGGTCATCTTAGTGGTCTTTCCAACCTCAATGATTCTATGATTCTAAATAATCTGAATAATTCTGTCAGCAATAATTTTACCAGATTATTGCATCTCTCCCTATATCATTATTATGAACAGCAGATAAACCAGTGCAAGTCCTAGGGCTCCTACTCATAACTTCATTCCTCTTTCCTTCACTGTGAGAACTAATCACCTTGTTTCTGACTCGTTTTGTTTCTGATCACTTTCTCATTATTAGTGATCAGGGGCTTCTCTTACCCTGTAGCAACTTCTTCCATGTGGGTGTGAAAGCACTTCTGTACACCGAGATACGGAAAATAGAGTATACTGTGCTGACCACTTGTCCTTGCCCATGTTTTCCTTTGGCCCTTCAGAAAGCACCAACAGATTAGTAACACATGATATATTAATTTGTTTATCTATTAATCACAGAATCATAGCATCATAGAATCATAGAATTATAGAATTGCTGAATCACAAAATAATAAAATCACAGAATGGCTTGAGTTGGGAGGGGCCCTTTCAGAAAGAATACTCTAGGATGCAAGTTTTAACAAATTTCCTGTGACTTTACACCCTTACATGCATTTCTCACTTGTTCCAGGCTCCCCTCCACTTCTAATCCATCCAGAAATACCACAAGAGCTCCCTGTCATATGTATTTTGGGCTCTTGTTCTCTGGACCTAAACCTTTGTTCAATCTCTGAAAGGTCCCTGCTCCTCCGTGCTTCACTTATCCAGTACTACAGAGGATTCCTTTGAGACGTTATCCTGCTGGATTGTCATTTAAAGTTTGTAACACTGAAATTATGTTATCCAGGCTGAAAAAGAATCACAAAAGGGGAACAGAGAATAAGAGCAACGCAGAGGAGATGACAAAACCTCAGATAACGAATAGCATATGGAATTGCAGACCTGTGTTGAAATATGAACAGATAAATAAGCAAGGATACATTCAGTAAAGTTTTCAGTAAAGCTTCAAGGATGTGATCTCCAGTTCTGCGGGCCATTGTGCTTACACTTCCATCCAGCTACAGCTATCCAAAAAAATACATTGTTTTGCTCATCCCAGTCTTGCCTTAAAACATCTGACGGCTTTTATAACATCAAGCTGAGTTTATTTGTTTGCTGGGCAGGAGCCTCTTCTGAAGTCAAACAAATTGAGTTATTGGGACTGACTGGGTCAGTGAGATATTCCCATTGCCTCAGTGCTATAAATGATAACATAACAAGAATTTCATTAGGGCAGCACGGTAATCAATGTACAACTCATTCTTTAAAGGGAAAGTCACTGAGAATTAAGGTCTGCATTCTTTCATTCCTAACAACATATGCCTTCATTTCTCAAATGTTTTCTCCTGAATTTTCATGAGTACAGGGCTACTATCTGCTGCTGAATGTATGATACTGTAAATAAAGGGTACAAAAATGTGTTACCTTTCTGACTATTCAAAAGTCTAAGTGTCTGTTTTGTGTGCATAGCTAAACAGACTTTCTTGTGTCTTCATGTTTCCTATTATTTGAAATTTTGACTGACTAGCAATACAGGTAATGATAATTTTCAGAGGTAACCATCATCTTCATAGGAATCAGGCTTTCTGAAGAGGTTTTCTTCATGCCCTATTAGGATGCAAGTCTATGTGGGAGTTGGACTACATCACCTTTAGTGGTCCCTTCCAACTCAAATGATTCTGTGATTCTATTATTCTGTTTGTGTAAGGCACACATAAGAATGACTACAAACTTGAAAAGGGCATTTGAACTTTAACACATTGAAATTACATACACCTCTAATTCTCTGCTATTTTAATACTTTTAATTACTCTATGGGACTGTTGCCAACCTGAGAAAACACATGTTCTGATTTCCAAATGTGTCAGATTTGCAGTTGCATTCAGTTATTATTCGAATACTTGAAAATCAAATCATTTTTACTTTGGGATCAACAGTACTCAAACAAAGCCAGTATTGAAGTAAACGGATATAAAATTTATTTGGAAGTAAGAATATGAGTAATTATGATGCCTGAAAGCTCATATTTTTGGTAAAAGTCAAAATCAAGAATTAGAATGCATCTTCCATGTGTGATTGTGGTACTAACAAAAATAAGTCTACATTTGATATCATACTGCTTCTATGGCACCTCTGTAAATCTCACTGAACCTCTGTATAGTTATAAATGCAGTGTGTCTTGCTTCTCTTCTGCCAGGGGCAACCACAGCATTCATCCTGAACATTTAACAGCTTCCATTAATTCAGTTCTACCATTTCAAATACCAGGTATAACCCTTTCTCAACTTTCAGGCTGTTTTATAATGAAACTCTCCTTCCAAACATCTCCAGCCCGCCCACCACTAAGTGAGATGTGAAATTAAGAACACTTTGGGGAGGGTTTGTTCAGCTCATACGCTTTTCAACCCCGTCTTTTTTTCACAGGATGTTAAATTTATGGTAATTAAAGCTGAAAAAATGTTTCTGCTGCAATTGTGTGTTTGCAGGAACCTTTTCATCCCATTTTTTTTACCTGAAGTCAGAAAGCAGTAAGTTTTACTAACAGGAGAAATAGAATCATAGAATCGTTTGAGTTGGAAGGAATCATGAAAGATCATCTAGTTCAATTCCCCTGCAATGAACAGGAACATCTACAGCTGTATCAGATTGCTCAGAGCCTGGTCCAGTCTGACCTTGAATGTCTCCAAGGAGGAAGAAGTGGAAGTCTTCCTGAAAGGCTCTCATCAAGGGTAGTCTGGGTGTTCTCTAATTCCTTAGTGAACCAACCTAGCCAAATGTCATTACATCATCATATACTGCTCCGTCATCTTACCCCACCAAACTAGAATCAATATTACTTAGGACAACATTTCATTACAATTTTATGCTCCTAATCATAATGTATACTGCAGCTATTGGAGTGCCTGTTCTTCGCTTGTCGATTCAAATGCCCTTGCCAAGGTAACCTGTAAACTGCATTATATAGGATTTATTACATAATTTCCTTTGTGAATATAAGGTGATTATCACCTTCATTACTAGTCATAGATGTATGCACTATTGTATTTTAAACGTATTAGTGCCTTCCACGTGGCACACGGTAATTAACAATTACAATCGCTTCCCCTTAATCGTTATACTACAGTCCATTAGCAAATTGCATTTCTTCAGGCCTAGAAATGTTTTCTTTCTTTCTTTTTTTTTTTTTGAAATCATCCTTGAAACACAAGGGCCATGGCTTCTAAACAGTTGCTGGCTGGTTCACTTTTACACCAACCCCTAGAAGGTTTTCCCAGTTTACTGCACTTGAAAAGAGTACACTCAAGGTTCTAATCCAGCAATGCCCACATACTATGCTTAAATGCACAAGAATACCAGGATAACTTAACTTGGCTTAAAACAACAATGAAAAGTACCAGAATTACACCAATTTTCCCTTATCCAATTCTATGATTTGGATTTGATTCTGTGCAAAGAACACTTCCACTTCAAAGCCTCTGCAAAACACATTCTAAACCAGAGACGGATGGGAGAGAAGCTGATACTTCAGGTTCTCAGTGTTTTAAAAATGAATGCTATCAATTAATCATCACTGTCACCCAAGCGACATGATCTGTACAGAAAGTCACTATGCTAAAATGCAAGTCCCTTCTATGGAACAGAGAACACATTTATAGAAACAAAGTATAATGTTTTACTTTCTGTGTAATATTTTTTTCTCCTTTAACTTTTTCTTCAGCCTTCTCCTCATACAAGAAGTTGTCTCAGATATCTTTCATACTTATGCACATGCTTTGTCTGCTTTTAAATTTATCAGGCCAGATTTGAATTATCAGTAGATTTTACATTACTCAGGGGCTTGGATCGTATCAGGGAAGTTAAAAGAAAATTTAAAAATATATATTCTGAATGAAAATAAATGTAGATAAGTAGAATATAATTATATAGCCTCCATCTTTGGTTGGATAATCTCTGGAAAAAATAACAGCTTGATAAGCCACTGCTACATTTCCTGAGAACATTCAGTTAATTTTTTCAGAAGGAAGAAGACAATACACTCAATCAAAAACATTACTCCTGCATCCACTCTCCTTAAGTCTTTCTGCCCAAGAAGAGCTAGAAACAAAAAATAAGGTCTTCTAATTAGAGAAAGCACCGAGCAGTGTAAATTCAACTGCATGCTCCAACCTAATAAACCTTCCTCTGAAGCCTTCCACATGACGATGAATGGATCTTCACTCATGAGGATGGTTTGGAAAGTGATGAAAGAGCTGAATAAGTTGTGGATTTTGTATTCAGACCTATGTTTCTCTATCAGAATGGTTCTGAATGAGTGAAGTTGAACAAATGTGCCCTGAACAGATATTCTCGTTCACTTATCTCCCAACTGCAGTCTCCATGTAGCTTTATAGCAGAGTCTCTAATCTCTGTTTCACCTGCATTAATGATGAGGAATGAAATGATGCTCAGTCAAGATTGCACGGCAAACTCTTCTTTTATTTCCCTGAAAATTATAGACTTAATCCTTTGCAATCTGCCCACTGCAAGGTGATTTAGCCCCTAACTAATCTCATTCAGTTCTGTTTTGGGAACAGGATTGAAAAACTGGTAAAGAAAATGACAAAGTTAAAGTGTCTATCTGAACACAGACCCTAACTCACACACTGTTTAAAGGTTTTCTACAAGCACATGAAAGGGAAAGGAGAAGTGACATGTAGACACATGCATTTGGACCAATGCATTAATTCATTCAGTTATAGAATCTGAATCTGCAAATCCTTATCATTCAGAAATTCCCGTGGAAAGGAATCCATCTTCTTGATGGATATGCAGGGAGAAGAATCTGCTGCCAGAATCCACTTTGCAAAATAAAACAGCACAACAGCTTTGTGACTTTTGTCACGATTCTTTGCACTGAGAAGTATGGAAGTGCAGACAGAAAGGGTAAACAGTTTGTAAAGAGTGATCTTCATTATCTTTAAATTGGGTCATGTGTTGCAGGAATGTAATATAGCACAGTTTGTGACCAGGCCGAGATTACTTGCGTTCCTCTGGAGACCCCAATGCGTGGTGGAAGAATCCCATTAGTCCCCTTTTGTAAGACATTTCCATTGTCTCAGCTCCTTAGTAGTTTGTTTCCAGCCTGTCCCATCTTCCCAGCTTGAACTAATTTATCTTAATCATAAGTGCATACTGTATTCCAGAGGGACAGGACATCATGTAATTACCTGAGCAATGGCATTACTGTTTATCACAACTACAAATTGATTAGATGATAAGCTTTCTATGAGTACACTCACATCAATGGAGTCGTATGAAAATGGAAGAAGAAATGGTATAATTCCTGAGTGTTTTCACATTTTACTGTTAAAAATAAGCCTTGTTCCTCCTAGGTATCACTGTAAGGAAAATAAGATGTATTCTACTCTGCCTCCTATACAATATACTATATATTTTGTCTGAGTACCTACGACAGAATGTATTATTAGCAGTGATACATGATTCAGAAAAAATAGCAGGATTGTTATATATCAAGCATGATCTGGTCTATATTGAATAACAAAACTTTCAACTGACAGGCAGAAACATCAGTTCATTTTGTAGGAGTGATTCTCCTTTCTCTTTCCAATGGAGATTTGCTATCTTTGGATTTTACTGCAACATGATTTTAAATTCATTGTAGTACAGCCTACAGAAGAAGCAATTGCTCTTACAATGCTAAGAAAAAATGCTAAACGACTATGAATCTTGATGCTCTGGTGAAATCTTAAATAAGAGGAGTATTTTTATTTTCTCTATTTTAAGTAATTGGGAGAGAGTCTGGGTAATGTTCTCTGTGTGAAAAGGGAAAGATATGAATGCAGTTTGCAAAAGTAGGGGACATAAATGCCACTACAGAATGCATGAAAATCAGCTGTCACTATTTTATAGTACATAGGTGACCACCACACAAACAAACAATTGTTTGAGATCCCAATGGTGTTTGCATTCCAAGAAAGAGAACCGAGATCTCACTAAATCTGAAGCAAGTCAGAGATTGGTATTATTTTTCACAATACCATTAGAACTATTTATGAAGATCTTAATAAGAAAGTGCAACTGAGTTTTTCTAGCTAAAAATATGTATTAAAAAAATGGTGACATCTGATAGCATCTGTTAAAAGGAGAAATCCTGGTAATCAGATGTTATCAAAGTTGAGCTTTCTGCTTAGTGTTCCAAGACCAAAATCCACAGCTTCTTCTTTAGGTTAAGGCAGCCCTGTGCTGACAGCTGTGCTTGGCAGAATGGCAGGAAGCAGAGAAAGGACCAGATAATGTATGTGGACAAATGCGAAATACTTAGTGACGCGGGACCAAGGAATTATTTCTTGACAGAAACAGTGAAGCTCTCTTTGCTTTTACAGGCAGTAAGAACAACCTTAAATTTAGGAGGATAATGGAACAGATGTTTTTTTCACCACTGATGCTTTCTGAAAACAAGGTGGTGCAAATATAGCTTGTAAGTAATGTAACATCTAGTACAGCGCAAATAACAAGAAGTAGAACACAACAGACTGCAGGATTATAAAAGTGTTACAGTTTACATTGTTGTATCTATTTTTTAGTAAAATACAACAAAATAAAAACATCAAAAATTTTGGAAAAACACGAAGTGTCCTCATCCCTTATGAAAACAAAGTTTTATCCCTTTAAAGTTTTATTTTCCACCCCTACATTCCTATTACTTTGATAACTCTGTTTAAGAGATTCATTTCTTAGAGTACTAAAAATTAATGACTGTATTTAAAAGCATTTCTGGCTTCAACAGATATATAACTGAATAGTGTATCCTCTATCTTGTAAGTTAAGCAAAAAATCTCAATTCCAAATGCTCATGAATAGAAGCAAAAAATGAGACACTTAGCCATCTCCTTCAGATAACTCTACGACTTCCATGACTTCTGACTTTGAAGGAGTTACTAGAGAGGAAAAGGCGCTTACAGCAGATCTGAGCTCTTTGAGCCAACACATGTTGCTGGGCAAGAGCGAAGAGGCAGAATCATTTTTGTGCATTCATGAATTTATTTAGATTATGCAGACTGAATGGTATTGAAAATGCTGTCCTGGTTTCCTGTTGGCAGGCAGAACCATCCGAACACAATTAACTCCAAAATCCATTTAATAAAACCACAAATCATGTTTAAAAGCAGCAATAGGTTTCCCAGATATGCATGGAGCCAAACAAAAAGCACAAAAGCCAAAGGCAGCTAAGGGAATTTGATAAAGGAATTTCATGACACTTGCTACCTACTCACTGATGTAATTTGTAAAAGCTACAAACCTGATCCCTACATGGTGTTTGAAGATATTTGGCTTTTCTAGGACAAATATATCCCATTTTTTCTCCTTAGTTCTTTCGATCTGGAATCATAGAAAGGTTGAGGTTGGAAGGGGTCTCTGGGTCTATCTGGTCCAGCCTCTGCTCAAGCAGGAATACCCAGAGTAGAGTGTCCAGGACCGTGTCCAGGACCATGTCCAGGCAGATCTTGAAGATCTCTGGGGAGGAGACCCCACAATATCTCTGGGCATTTTGTGCCAGTGCTCTGTCACCAGCACAGCACAAAAGTACTTCCTGCTGTTCATGATCTTTTGAACCCCCAGCAGTATACACATAGTTTTTCTTCAGCCATTCAGGAAAATGCAATTGACTAAAAATTCTGTATCTTTTGTGCACTCAGGGGGAAACAGCACTATATTTGAGATCATAGAATCATAGAATGGCTTGGGTTGGAAAGAACCTCAAGAATCATCAAGTTCCAACTTCCCCGCCACAGGCAAGGTTGCCAGCCGCTAGACCAAGTACTAGATTAGCTTGACTGCCCAGGTCCCCATCCAACCTGGCCTTGAATACCTCCAGGGACAGGGCATCCACAACCTCTCTGGGCAACCTGCTCCTGCACCTTACCACTCTCTCTCAGTAAAAAACTTCCCTCTGACACCTAATCTAAATCTCCTTTGATGACCCCATTAATACCAAACAAACTCTGATGAATTTAAAACTATCATTTTGTGGCCATGAGTTTCAGAGATTCACTAATTTGCATTAGCTTTCCCTATGAACTGATAAAAATTTACTTTAAACTCAAATAGTATGGTCTATCCTCAGTATTGTAGTTGTTCCTGGTTTTAAGTACTAGCTGCATCTGCATTAGCACACAGGAGACAGTAAGTCTAGCTGCCGGATAAGGAATTCAGTCATTTGATGGAGATTGTTAAACTATTTAGCCATCTTTGATAATGTGATTTACTATGCTATTATGTTCATTATTATCTGTGTTTATGTTTGAATCATGGCCATTACATCCACTAAGCTAGATTCTACCTGAAAACAAGATCGTTTCCTCCAGTATGTTCTCTCTGGGACCATAGATACTGACTGCAGTGGAACACAGTAGAATTTCTCAAGCAGTGGAATTCTTCCTAGCCTGGGCCAGCTAGCATGACTCAGAAGAAGTCATAGCTATGACTGGATGCTAGCAAAAAGCAAGGATGATGAAACATTCCCCATGTGGATATAGAAGCACCATGCTAGTTGAGCCATGACATTATGACATTTCAGGTTGGATATTAGGAAAAGACTCTTTCCAGATAAAGTCATGAGGGGTTGGAACAAGCTGCCCAGGTAGTTGGTGGAGTTGCCATCCCTGGAGGTTTTCAAGTAAAGGGTAGATGTCACATAAGCGACATGAGTTAGAGGACATTATGGTGATGGATTAATGGCTGGACTAGATGAATTTACCAGTCTTTTCCAAACCTAATGATTCTGTGATTCTATGATTATTTGCTAGCCTGGGTGCCATTGAAGAGCTTTGCTCTTCTCATGCTAGGAGACTTAAACAGCTGAATATGTACAAGACAAAAGAGACTTATTCATTCTGTTGACTTTGCTGCATAGCCATATTTCAGATTCTGCTGATGGCAGATACATGTCTGTGATGTGTGTCAAGAAACACAACGCTGGCTTAGTCAAAGTATTGGACTTAAGAGTTTTATTAATGGTAAATGAAGAAAAATAATTGTACTTGCATTGAGAGTAGTATAGCTGCTGCCCTTCATTTCTCCTTTGCTTAAGCTAACATCATGTCTTGATTCAAGTTGGGACAGCCAAACAGGGCTCAGCTGAATTCACCTGAGCTAATGCAGGGCATTCATTTTGCATGCAGGCTGATCACAGTGAACCCACTGTGGATGGCACCTCAAGAGCTCCAGAGATACTTCAAAGGAAAATGCATTCAGAAAGGGGAGGAGGATGGGAGGGAATTTGCATTTTAAATGTGACACTTCCATGAATGAATAATAAGGGATTTGTAAGGCTGGCCACCAAGAATTAGAAGAAAAAAAAATCCTCTTCATTGGTGTTACAGCTAATTCTTTAGGCCTGTTTTCCAGTGATATTAACACATGGTGGTTTTCTGTGGTGGTTTTGTGAACCAAATGATTAGAGGTACATCAGTTAAAAAACAAAGTAGGAAAGGTGGAGCCAATCACTTAATCTTATGACAACTGGAAACTGTGACAGCTCGTGGCCAGACTTCCATTTGAGGTCTTTATTCTGGATTTCTTAGGAACAAACTGTATAGGTTAATGTTGTGATAATTAGGCATCTCCATATCCAGGATCCAGCTTTCACAATATCCCTTTAAAACAGAAGATTTTTTTTCCCTAAAATTTCAATACTCTATGTGCATCAGGTTGAATATTAGAAAACCAACTCAGCATGACCTATTCTGTGCTTAGGCCTATATAACATTGTAAGAGTAATAGAAGAATTGAGTAGTATATTCA
The DNA here is from genome assembly GCA_024606505.1 of Aquila spilogaster. Taxonomy (NCBI): domain Eukaryota; kingdom Metazoa; phylum Chordata; class Aves; order Accipitriformes; family Accipitridae; genus Aquila; species Aquila spilogaster. The sequence continues at coordinate 22,618 of JANHGO010001082.1, read as the reverse complement.
CTGAGGAGTTGTGCACCCCTCATTAATATTGGCTTTATTATTGTAAGCAGTTTAATGACCTACATGAGTCAGGACCTCCTGCCATATGCCACTTACAGCCATTCAAATACTCATCTGCCTTCCAACAAGCAACTATCTTATGGGACTGCATGTGCTGAGATACTGCAGCGGTAAGCAGAGCACAGGAACCAAACCAGAAATAATGAAAAAGAAAAACTTTTTCAATTGAGTCTCAACTCTGAAAATCAGGCAACTCCCCACCAGCAACCAAACTGCATCCTAAAACTACATTCTATTTGAAAGAAAAAAGATTCACTCTCCCCTGCCATCACGGTAAATAATAAAAGATGGATTCATCATTAAATCACATCTAACCGAGTGTGACTGGTGCAGGAAATTCAACTAAAAAGGATGGAAGTGGTGCAGAGGTTACAAAAGTGCTAATCACCTGGGAATAGCACAGGAGGAGATGTGGTTCTACGCTTAGCTCTAGTGTGGAGTTTTACTCTGATGCTGGGAAAATCACTTGAACTACTGTCTGCTGTTTCCTCAGTCACTAAAGCAGAGATAATAGCACTTCCAAGGGCATTTAGAGATCCCCAGGTGATAAATTCTGATACAGAGGTAGAAAGGATGTTATTCTTGATGATTATTACTATTATAGGAGGAAAAAAGAAAAAGAAAAGAAGAAAATATGAACATTTTCTTCTCTGTAGATTCAAATACCACTTAGAAATGAAAACAGAAATCTATTTCTGGGACTCTGAAAGACATGAAATGAAAAGCATAAATAGTATCTCTTATGACTATTAGAATTATTTCAAAATTTACATGATTAAAAAACAGAGAACTATCAGAACACACAATATTCATCTTCCTGTAGGCGTAAACAAGTTACATATGATGTCGTTTGAGCTGCATTTTCACAGCAAGGTTCAATGACAGATGACTAAAGCATAAATAAGAACTCATTTTTAGACACTTCTTCCTGATATTTGCCTCACTTTTATCTTTCTAATATTAACAAAGAACAAGAAAAGTCCTTTCCTTCAAAAGTACTATTTGCTTCCTGGTAGGCTGGGCTCCTATTCACTGCATTGAACAGATTGTAGCTGTGAATCACATAACGGTAAAAAAGGCAGCAGTCCTATTTTCAGATAGATTCCCTGAATATGCAGCTGAATTATGTAAAATATTTAGGTATTTAGTTTAAATATGTTGAAGACAGTGTAATAGGTATGCTGGTATATTTCTTCTACTCTTTTAAAAATACTTTAGCAAGGCTAAAAAACCTGAATAAAAAGCACTCACATAGTTTAGACAAAGCGTACCACAAATCTGAACTTCTTGCCAGCATACTCCAGGTACTTAAGGGCTGAATCAAAGTAATTATTAATTATGATATATCTATCACCCTGACTATAACACTAGGACTAAGGAAAGTGACCAGTAGGTTGCAACTATTGATAAACTAGGTGATAGTCCTTCTTGCTAAATTTGCTGTATTTGGGAAGTATTTTGGTCTATGATGGGTATCTCTGTATGTTGAGAGAACTGTACACATTACAGCAGTGGTTCCAGCTGCTCTGTTTGGGGAAATGGGGTCCAACACTGGGAAGAGGAGCAAGTCAACCTCAGGCCTCCGGCTCCAGGGTAAGGTAGAATCACAGAATATCCCAAGTTGGAAGAGACTCACAAGGATCACTGATTCCAACTCCTGACTCCACACAGGGTCACCCAAAATTCAAACCCTACATCTGAGAGTATCTAACTTTCTCCAGCCTATATCCATCATCATTTTTTTTCCCACTCTCCATTTTGCCCTCATTTTTTAGAAGCACTTCCTCACAGCCTGGGAGGACTATGGTGTCTTCACGCACTTCAGCACCCTCACTCCTTGGTTAGGTCAATCGGTGGCAGTAAACACAGTAAACTTAGTTAAGATCCACAGTTCAGATGAATCTTTGTTTAGATCATGCAGTGCTCTCATTTGCTTCTCTAAATGATTCATGTGTTTTTTTTTTCTATTTTCTTGAACATCCACAGAACATAGAATCATTAAGGTAGGAAAAGGTCACTAAGATCGTTTAGTCTAACCATCAACCCCTCACCCATGTAGTGAAATGAACTGGTTTCTGCCTTTGCCTCTTTCTTTTTTTTTTTTCAGCTTTCTGAAGGGCAGTGACCCAGATTCGTGTAGAAAAGGAGACAGGAGCAGGCAACTTCCAATAATACTTCATCTTGTAAGATAGTTAAAAAAGAGAGGTAGGACTACTGAGCCTCTGGTGGTATGTACCATTTTTTACTGTCCTGAGAGGTGCTAAGAGAATTCATTTAGACTGAAAATCTAACTTTTAGATGGACAACTTAAAGAATGTGAATCCCTCTTCCATCAAGCCACTATGCTTCTTAAGGAACCCTTGCAGCTGGCTCACCCACAGATTTTTTGTATGAAATGAGATATGAGAAAGAAAATCTGTTGATGCTGAACATCAGCACCTTCCTCATTCAGAGGTGAGTCAGAATCAGTATGTGATCCAGACATTGCCAGAGATGTGGTGGATGCCCTGTCCTTGCAGACATTCAAGGTAAGGCTGGACCAGGCTCTGAGCACCTGATGGTGTCTCTGTTCATTGCAGGGGAGTTGGACTGGACGACCTTTAAGAGTAAAAGACTTAAAAACTCACTTCTATGATTCTATGGTAACAGTGAAATTATAGCAGATGTTGTTGGGTGGGAGGAGTATATTTTCACCTGAAATTCCCTACACAGTAAAAAAATCTAATGGAGTAAGAAATAAGGGAAGGCCACTGAAAACAAAACAGGTTTTCAACAAGAAGACAGATGACCAATGATGTCACCCAATAGGTGACAATCATGTAACAACATCAGCAGAAGGGAACAGTGTGCTTTAAATATGTACAGCTGAGTTTCTGGTATCTATCAAGAAATCAGCAGATCAAAATAATCCCAAAGCAATTCTACTGAAATTGCCAGATATATGTTACAGAAATCTTCAGTTCATCTATCTAAATTTTGTATTTTAATAGAGTAAGGAGCAAACAAATTCTCTCTAAGCATGAAAGCCAAGAGTTTGGGAGCAAGTGACAAAACTGCACTTCTGTAGCAGCCTCCAGTAAGTAACTTAACCTCTTTGTATCCCAGTTTCACTGCCTTAAACAAGAGTACCACTGATACCTCTGTGCCTCAGAGGGTTGCTCAGAGTGGTAAGTTAAAGTCTGCTGGATGAAAGGCATGTAGGCTTTTTATTAACATCTGTATTATAACATCTTCAGTTCAGCATACTGTCTTACAGTCCGTTATGAAAGGAATTTGAGGCATAGAACAGTGTTTAGCACTACATGCTGCAATCTCAGTTCATTCTAACAAGGATGGTATCTGGGTTCATGTTGAGCGCTAGAACCGACAAGCTGTGTTCACTTAATACCACCTCCATAATATCCCTTTATAAATCCATTTTTAATTTTTTTTACACTTGACTACATGCAATTCTACTGTCTACAGCTGAGAACCAAACTCTTTGACTAAGCCTTTATAAAACCTGATAGTGTATTTCTCATTATGTCCCAAGTAATTTCCATTATTTTCCACTGTCTAAAACTTCTGTTACGCTTTGATGCCTGTGGACATTTTAAGTAACTAGCTATTTTATTAGCTGACTCAACACACAACAGAAGATTATTCTGAACAGTTCTTCTCTGAAGGTCCTTTTTATCAATGAAAGCCCTTATATGCGGTCTCTAGATGCTACATGCTACACCACGGTATCGGCTGAGACAGAATTTGCCTGCAAAGCACACATTTGGGTTACAGAAGGTTTCCATCATTTTTAGCAAAAGAACGAAATAACATGGAAGTGAAACAGCTGATTGGACCAAACACCATTATCCAAATCTGTGGAAGAGGAACTTAAAAAAAGAAAATTTGCCTATGCGAAAAGACTAAGAACTAATCTGGGACCATTGGTTCTCCAACCAGTTTCTTATCAGCCACCAAACTAGCTCTTCAGTATAAAGACTGAAAATAAATGTAAGTTTTGTATGTTTTGGCTTGTAAGAGCTTAGTAATTTCTTTGGCTTTTCCTTCTATAGGAAGATAAAGATTACAGGTACCTAGTACCTCAGCTGGGGCCACTTTTCTTACTCTTGTGAATGTCTGTGTCTCACACAGGAATAGCCTGTGGAGATGAGAGCAATACTAGTTGTCCTCACTAGCATCAGAGTAGACAGATATGTCAGATGTGTGCTATCTGAAGGTTTCCTGTCTATAGCAGGAGGGCTGGAACAAGAGGATCTTAAAGGTCCCTTCCAATCCAAACCATTCCATGATTCTAAAATTTGATGATTCCCTATGTGCAAAATTTGTGTAAATCCACATCTACTTGCTGTCTCTTTGGGGATGAAAAGATCTAGAGCAAAGTGCCATGGAATGCTACTCTGCACTATAGAATTGTAGGGAATGCTTGAACAGTATGGACCTGAACCACACTTGTGATTCGGCTCTGAAGACAGAAATAATCCCTTGATATTTTTTAAATAGGCAATATACTTTAAGGTTATATTTGAGTTAGAGCCAGAACTGTGGATGGAAAGCATACTGATGCTTAGATTCAAGCATTCTTCAGACTGATTTTTCACAGGCATAGCAGGCAATTTCCTTGTATCACGATCACATTGTGGTTTTAGCTCTTTGTTTTTCCCCAAGCAAAACAATACAACACAATGTTTGTGCCTAAAGGAAAGTATCCATAGAATCACAGACTCATAGCATGGTTTGGGTTGGAAGGGACCTTTAAGATCATCTAATTCCAATGCCCCTGCTATAGGCAGGGGCACCTCCCTCGAGACCAGGTTGCTCACAACCCCATCCAGCCTGACTTTGAATGCTTCTAGGGAGAGGTCATTCACAATCTCTTTGGGCAACCTGTTCTAGTGTCTCACCACACTCACAGTAAAGAATTTCTTTCTAATATCTAGCCAGATCTATCCTCTTCCAGTTTAAAACCGTTTCTCCTTGTCCTGTCACTACATGTCTTTCTAAAAAGTTCCTCCCCAGCTTCCCTGTAGACCCCCGTCAGGTACTGAAAGGGTGCTATAAGGTCCCCCTGGAGCCTTCTCTTATCTAGAGAAAGCTCCAGCTCTCTCAGCCTGTTCACACAGGGCAATTCTTCAGCTCTCTGATCATCTTTGTGGCCCTCCTCTGAACCTGCTCTAACCACCTGATGTCCCTTCTTGTGTTGGGGTTCCCAGAACTGGACGCAATACTCCAGGTGGGGGTTCATGAGAGCAGAGTAGAGGGGCAGAATCACCTCCCTCAACCTGCTGGTCATGCTTCTCTTGATGCAACCCAGGCTATGGTTGTCCTTTTGTGCTGCAAGCGCACATTGCTGGCTCATGGTGAGTTTTCCATCAACCAACACTCCCAAATCCTTCTCCACAGGGCTGCTCTCAAGCCGTTCTCTGCCCAGCCTGTATCTGTGCTTGGGACTGCTCAAACCCATATGCAGAACCTTGCACTTGGCCTTGTTGAAATTCATAAGGTTGGCATGCGCCCACCTCTCAGGTCACTCTGGATAGCATCTCTTCCCTCTAGCATGTAAACTGCACCTCTCAGCTTAGTGTCATCTGCAAACCTGCTGAGGGTGCACTCAATCCCACTGCCAGTGTTGCCTACAAAGATGTTAAATAACACCAGTCCCAGCACTGATCCCTCAGGAATGCCACTCATCACCAGTCTCCACTTGGACACTGAGCTGTTGACCGCAACTCTCTGAGTGTGACCATCCAGCCAATTTCTTGTCCAGTGAGTGGTCCATCCATCAAATTCATTTTTATCCAATTTGCCTACCAAGATGTGAAAATGTGACCTGGGACAGTGTCAAATGCTTTGCACAAATCCAGACAGATGACATCAGTTGCACTTCCTTTATCCACTGAGGCTGTAACTCCATCATAAAAGGCCACTGCGTTCATCAGGCATGACTTGCTCTTGGTGAAGCCATGTTGGTTATTCATTAACAGTACGAAAAAACTAAGCTGAAACACGGCATTTCCAAGAGGCCTTCCTCTGGGATGCATGTCTCCAGGTACTCAAATCAGGAGATACAGAAAGAAACATCAGCATAAAGTCGAATGAGTGACTCTTCTTTCAAAAGATTCTTCTTCATCAAAATTAAACAAAACAAAACAAAAATATCAAAACCCAAACTCCCCAAAGACCTCCCTTTAAAAATAAAGCCTTCAACCTCCTCAGAAATAACATCTCCACCTGGAAAATGCACTTAACAATAGGGTTGTTTCTGATGAAGCAGGTTCTGGGTGTTGTAAGTTAAAAGAGAATGTTGAAACTAATATTAAGTTGCAAGGCTTCATAATCTCACTAAATGCTAATAGAGTTTTAATGCTGTTCTCATTAACTTTGTGCCCTTTCTTATACAGCTGGAGGGCTACTCAATGATAAGAAAACCCCACCGATTTAAGTCATATGAATGGATGCTAAATGCAAATTCTGGAAGCACTGGGCAGTGCTCACAGCAGGGCTTTGACAGGATAAAGATTTTACAGTGTCACAACATGACTTGTTGAGTAGGCTGAATGTCAAGAGTAATGCAATAGCAGGGAAAAAATGAAAGAAAGAAGATCTCTGAAGTGATGCTTTTTTTTTGCTGGAAACTGCAATTAAAAAATTAACCTTCTTCCATAAGTAGCTAAAAACCTAATAGGAAGCTCATCAAAAGGAGATTTAAAAAATTAAAATAGAAATCTGACAGAAAGCAAAACCTTGCCTGTTACTTGAAAGCCAGAGACAGGCTGACAAAATACTTCTGGCATGCCTAAACTTTTCCGACACATTTCAGCAGAGGATTTGGTTATCTGAGTTGTGGTTTCAAGACTAAAACTTTGGCTGGTTTTGTTTTGTTTATGAAGTACTTTCCAGTAGGCTGTGGGGATGGAGAAAAGTCATTAATGGGATAGCCTGAAAAATAAAAACAAACTATGTCTTTACATGGAAGTGTATAAGATTGGCTTTTATTTTAATTAACTCATGGACACACTCACTCTGTGCTTCTGATTCATCCGTGTCTTTCCATTGAAACAGGCACCCTAAACTCAGGAACATCTTCATCAGCTCCTACAGGGCAGGAAGGTTACATGTACTCATTGTTAAGCATGTGCTCAAATCTTCTTGAACTTTCCCCTCCCTAAGTGATATTTTCTCTGTCTGTAATAAAGGTAGGTGAGGAAGGAGGGTCACTATGCCCATTTCTGCATGTGTTGCCCTATGGTACATAAAAAGCCCCGTGAATATTAAACCCAGGATTACTCTCATTGAGCTCGGCTGTGGTCCCTCTACACTGAGTCACCTTGAGAATGCAAGTACTCCAACATCAGTGAGAGTGTTAACGACAGACAAACATGAGTTAACTTGTGCCCGTGGTTAACTCTGACCACTTTGACAGAAGATCTCCATGACCTGCTTGACCTAGAAGTCTAGTTTTCAGAATGGCTTAACTGAGGAAAGATGGTACTTTGCCAAGTTTCATAGTAACTAGACACTAAATTCAGAATTCAGGATCAATGTTCACACTCTTTGCAGTGAGAAACCACTAGAAAACACAATGGCTTCATTGTTCTTTGGGAAAAGCAGTTATTGGCTATCATTAGCCATTTCCTTGTATACTTCATGTGCTTCAGACAGAAGCCAGGATACACACTGAATAAACATAACTTACTGTAATGTCCTGAGCAAAGTAATCTAATGGGATAGCTCACCAACATCGGAACAGCCATGTGGATCACTGAAAGTCAGTAGTTAAATTAAACTCATAATAAGAAGTTAAAAATTTACACCTATCCCATCTAGACAAATAAAATAGCCTGCATTATTACAGGAGTTGTTTACAACTGCTAAATTTGAAGCTGATCCTCTACCACTTCAGGCACATTGTATGAGCTTGTTTGGCTATGAAAATATTTCTTATCTCCATGAAATAGAAGCTGGAAAGTCAAGAGGTATATTGAGAGAAAACAGTGGCAAAACTCATGGAGTGTCTGAGATACTGGAAAAGACTGAGCAGCCCAGGGTAGGAAGCATTCCGAGGCTTTCTTTGGATGGAAGATTTGGGAACCAGAGCAACAGAAAGTAGGCGGAATAATCTGTCAACATCACCTTTCCCACTACTTGTCACTGTCACTACCCTCATTATCTTTGCATCTTCCTTCCCATGACTGCTCCTTTGTAGGAAGCAAAGAGAAATACTGGAACATGATATTGCTCTCAAGAATGAAAAGATTGGTCATATCCTGCTAAAATAACAAACCCATATACTCTAGATTTCTGCTGCGAGGAAAATGAGTATCGGTCCTGCCAGATGAGCTACCGTCATATTAAATGCAGCCCCAGTCTGCAATTCCTTTTATCTGTCATTCTGGCTAAAATCAGCTGAAATGTTTCCATCCCCTTCCTCTGTTTAAAAGTCTGGAGCCTCAAGGCAGTAAGTTTTCTGCAGAAGATTTGCAGTTGGCATATATAAACCTTATCAGTCTGGCTCATGTTGAGTCCAGCCCATGCACAGTTACAGCACAAATCTCAGAAGTACTGCTTTTGCTTATGAACATCCATCTTAGGAGATGGAGAGGAGACCTCATGGCAGCCTACAACTCCTCAAAGGGAGCAGAGGGGAAGGGCTGATTTCTGCTCTCTGGTGACCTCAGGAAATGGCATGGAGCTGTGTAGGGGGAGGGTCACATTGGATGTCAGGAAAAGGTTCTTCACCAGAAGGTGGTGGGCATGGAACAGGCTCCCCAGGGCAGTGGTCACAGCCCTGAGGGCTGGAGTTCAAGGAGTATTTGGACACAGGGCTTTGGTTTTGGGTGTCCTGTGTGGAGCCAGGAGTTGCACTCAACAATTCTTGTGGGTCCCTTCCAACTCAGGATATTCTGTGATTCTATTATCTGGACATTTCACTGAACATCCACATCATGTTTTATATCACTTTCATTTTGTTAAATGGCACTTCTGCCCACGAGGATTCAGAATTCAAGGACCTATTTTAGGCATAAGCATGTCTCTGTCTCCATGTGCAGTGAGTGTCTAAGCTACATCCACGGTAACAAGACTGACAGATAATACAGTCTGTGAGGTCCACATAGCAACCTTTTCCACATCAGACCTCTAGGGCTCAACTCAGTTGCCTGTCACCAACCACCCCATGTCATTACAAACATCCTAGGATATACAAGACATCTGTGTGGGACTAAGAGCTAAGACAAGTGACACCCATGGTCTACTGGACTGACAACTGAAGTCCAAATGATACAGCTCCGAGCACCTCAAAAGACAGTATAACATGTGTGGATAAGTGCACTAAGCCTTCTGAAGTGGGCAGGTGAACTGGTGGGCAGATGAACTGGTATGCAGGCTTCATCATCCAGATCTCTAGTGGCTCTGTGGAGATTTCATAAACCATGTAATGCACGGAAGTGCTCTGACAACCAAAATAGGTGCTTGAACTTCAGACTCACTCAGGACAATAGAAGAAATGTAGAGGAGTGACCTGCAAGATGGAAATCTGCTTTCCTGGCTACTGAGCAGCTTTTCTCTAGTGCATCTGTTTCCACTAAGGTCTTACCAGGAAAAAGTCTATGGGGTCTCACTGTGAGATTCCTATTCCCATGATAGTAAGCTCACTAACCTCCTATGTGTTTAGACAAAAGCAGTCCTCATGACCACTCAAATAATGCAGATAGAAAGAAAGTCCATCTCTTTGGTTTACAAATATGTTCCCAGAGGGAGAGCATTCATGGCCTAATCACAATAGGAAATAACCCTAAAGTTCTTTGTTGGAGTGGCTGGAAAGCTGCCTGACAGAAAGGGACCTTGGTGTGCTGATGGACAGTCAGATGAATATGAGCCCAGGTGGCCAAGAAGGTCAGTGCCATCCTGGCCTGTATCAGGAATGGTGTGTTGAGCAGGACTAGGAAAGTAATCCTCCTCCTGTACTCAGCACTGGTGAGGCCCCACCTCGAGTACTGTGTTCAGTTCTGGGCACCTCGATACAGAAAGGACACTGAGGTGCTGGAGCAGGTCCAAAGAAGGGCAACACGGCTTGTGAAGGGCCTGGAGAATATGTCCTATGAGAGCGGCTGAAGGAACTGGGGCTGTTTAGTCTGGGGAAGAGGAGGCTGAGGGGAGACCTTACTGCTCTCTTCAAATACCTGAAAGGTAGTGAGAATGGGGTTGAGCTCTTCCCACTGGTGACAGGTGACAGGACAAGGGGAAGTGGCCTCAAGTTGCACCAGGGGAGATTTGGGTTGGATATAAGGAAAAATGTCTTTACAGAAAGGGTTGTTCAGCACTGGAATAGACTCCCCAGGGAGGTGGTTGAGTTACCATCTCTAAATATATTTAAAATCCGTTTGGATATGGTGCTCAGGGACATGATGTAGCGGTGGGTTGTTACAGTTAGGGTAGTACGGTTTGGTCGCGGTTGGACTTGATCTTGACGGTCTTTTCCAACCTGAGCAATTCTATGACTCTATGATTCCACGATCTCTACTACAAGTCAGGAGTCGGGGACATGCAGAAGGGGCCTCCTTTTTGTCTGTCTTGTAGTTGCTCCACTGCCTCACATGTATAAATAACTGCTGAGACAGACAGCTAAACAAGCGCAGTTCCAGCACTTGACAGCAAAGACATGGGTATGAGAGGCAGAATGATCCAATTCTGATCTTTTCATCAATACATACTTAAGTATTTATTGAAAGTTGAAAAGACAACAGAAAAAAGACAAGCTCCCCCATGTGTTTCAATTCATGTGCATGGCTTCCTTTGCCAAGCTGTGCATCACTCTCTCTCTGAGATAACCCGACAAGATTTAAGGGAAGGCTGCTGTTAAGTTTCTTTTCAAATAGAAGACAAGAATGCATAAGAGAAGGAGAATATTCCCCTGTGATGCATCAGAAAACCTCACTGCTAACCATGAAAAATCTGACTATCTGCGTCAACACAGTATCTATCAAGCACATATCTGCCATGGATAAGCAAGGTACCCTCTGGCTCAGCAAGATATGGAACAAAGGGCAAGAGAAAACTCAGTGTTATAACATCCCATTGCAAACAGCAATGAAAGAATATATAGCTCAAATCCAGGCTGGAAAATTGGCTCTTCAGTGTGCCAAGTTTAACCCTAAGTTAAACGACGACGATACCTTTAGAATCACAGAATCATAGACTGGCCTGGGTTGGAAGGGACCCCAAGGATCATCAAGTTCCAGCCCCCCCTGCCACAGGCAGGGCCACCAACCTCCAGATCTGGTACTAGACCAGGTTGCCCAGGGCTTCATCTAACCTGGTCTTGAACACCTCCAGGGACAGAGCATCCATAGACTCTCTGGGCAGCCTGTTCCAGCACCTCGCCACTCTCTCTGTAAAGAACTTCCCCCTGACATCCAATCTAAACCTTCCCTCCTTGAGCTTAAAACCATTCCCCCTTGTCTTGTCACTATCTACACACGTAAAAAGTTGATTTCTCTCATGTTTATAATCTTCCTTTAAAAACCAGAAGACTGCAATGAGGTCTCCCTGTAGCCTTCTCTTTTCCAGGCTGAATAAACCCAGCTCCCTCAGCCTGTAATCATAGGAGAGGTGCTCCAGGCCTTTAACCACCTTTGTGGCCCTCCTCTGGATGCTCTCCAACAGCTCCACATCTTTTCTGTATAGGGGGCCTGGACACAGTGCTCGAGTACTGGCAGAGTAGAGAGGGACAATCACCTTCCTGTCCCTGCTGCCACCCCTCTTCTGATGGAGCCCAGGATACCATTAGCCTTCTGAGTTGCAAGAGCACACTGTTGGCTCGTGTTCAGTTTTTCATCCACCAGGTCCCTCTCCTCAGGGCTATTCTCAAGGAGTTCTTCTCCCAGTCTGTATAAATATCAGGGATTACTCCGACCCAAGTGCAAAACCTTGCACTTTGCTATGTTTAACCTCATTAGGTTCACATGGACCCAACTTTCAAGTTTGTCAAGGTCCCTCTGGATGGCATCCCTTCTTTCAAATGTGTCAGTGGCACCACTCAGGTTAGATTTTACTCTTTCACTCAAAAGTCTTTGTTCTTAACTTATGCTATACCCAAATCCAGTCTCTTAGAACTCGATATCTAAGATGCTGCCAGATTCTATCAGTGTTTCCAGAACACATAGTTTTCCCCTAAAACTTCGCATGCAGCTTATCCATACCTGCATCACATTTCCAGAGAGGAATACTTTAGTACTTCTCTGTCTACCCACTAGACATATTGGTTCTTAAACCTTCAATACAATTCCTGTAACTGAATGCACAGATTGCAGCCTTGTCTGAAAGCATACTTTTACTTCCTACAGAAACTGAACTGTGTTTTTCCATTTCTTTAGATCACCAGAACACTAAAATGATGCAGTATGGACAGCAAGGAAGTTAATACATGTGCACAGAAACTTACAAGCTCAGGTGCAGATCAGTAAAGAAAAAAATAGGTGTACTTAATTTGTAAGCAAATTTTGTATCTTGTAGATGCAGAAATCTACCACTTACAAAGAAATAATTACATTGTTTTATCTTAAATTTTAAGAACAAACAGAATTTTTAAGCTACAGTTTCCTATTTTGGAGTTCTGAAAATAATGAACTATCTGTGTTTTCTCATATTACTTTTATATAAACAAAATTCAGTAAACTGATGTGCCAGTGAGAACCTGAACCAAGATAATACTTGCAAAACATGAGAATTTTTATCATAAAAATAATCAGGCTTAAGTACATATTTCAATACCTAACAAATCAAATAAAACCATCCTGATTCTAGAAGTACAAGCAGCCACTCCTATTGCCAATACCCAGAGAACTTAAATGTAATATGATTTTTAAAAAATAAATTCATTTGCATGAAGAAGTTTAACTGTCTTTTCATTGATGCCAACATCTGACTTTAGGTTACAACTGCAGCCCATTTTTGCTACACAGTTAAACTAGGAACTCCCCAGTTTAAAGTACGACCTCTAAACGTTGACTAACCTGTCAGAACTGAAGCTGGAATGAGACAATTCAAAAATCCCATGAATATGAGCTGAAGTTAGTTGTCGGTTTTAAACAGCTGGAGGGGAGGGAAAGGAGACATATCTGAAAGAAGTACATTGAGAGCAGCAGGATTCCCTTCAGAGAAAAATAGAGAGCAGTTAGTAAAAGGAAGCAGGATAAATAACATGAAAAGGTCTATGTTTGTAAAACGAAAGAGGGATAAAAACAGAAAAAAATGAGTGAAGAGTAATAATAAGTCCTTATAGAAAGCAGAACAAAAAAGGCAAAAGCAAGGAAATTAGTGGAATTGATAATGCTTCAAGATTTCACATAGCGTCTTACTTCTAAAACTGTAATTATTTGCCTCATGTTGAAGTTTAAATCACTGTGGGTATGCTATTAAAGAATGAACTGACATGAAGGGTTTGGGAGTCTCATACAAAGCTGGGAGAAAGAGTCATTCAAATTAATAACAGCTTCAATTTTCTGACCAGAGCTGTGTTGGATGGGGCTATGATCTGAAATTTCGGAGAAACTCCCCTTACCTGCAACTGAACTGGGCACAACTGTAGCTCAAAACATAAACGATGGCAGGTAGTGGTACTGCTGTCAGCATTACAACTATGGATCACTCATTGAATGAACCCACAAACATTAATGTCATTTTGAATTTACACTCCAGTATTTCTCAGCTTCTCAATACAAGGCAGACATCAAGCACTGCTACAAGGACAGTTCTGTTCCAATCAAGAATAGTTTCACTCTCTGACATCTGTTGGGAAGCATGTATGAGAAAGATCTATTTTCTAGAAATTAGATGCAATAAGTAGTTCTAGGGAAGGATTTAACTTCCTGCTGAAGCACCCAAAATATCCACAGCCATCAAATGCTACATGGGCGTTATCTATAATGTAGAAAAAAAACCACAGAACAGTTTAAATAATTGTACTATTCTCCAGGTAGTACCACTGAAGTGCTGTCATTACCACGCTGAAGAAAAATCTAGTATAATTTCTATCTGCCTTTGCATGAGACTAATCTAATATTCTGATTTATTAATTAGTTCAATAATACTGGTAAATAACTGGCAACTGTACTGTACAGTCTTTGTATTGCACATGTCCTTCACAGACCTTACTAGTTCTTGAAACAGAAGTCCCAGGACCAAACTCTAACCAAATGGAGACAAAAGGCTCTCATACTCTTCTCTCCTATGATGGGAAAAAATGGGTTGGATTTGTAAAAATTAGGAAGAGCTTATGGTCATTGAGGGCAGAGCAGAATGCCCACCAATCAGTCTCTACCTGTGGAAAGGACATGGAGGTACTGTGGAAGCTCCTGGACTCAGCAAGCTGCATTTGTGCTCAGAGAGAAATCACTCCGTGTATTCAGTGTACTTCCTCAGACATTTCTAGGACAACTTCTAGAAATGCTCCCTCACTGTGAGTGTGAATGAGAAGTACTAGGTGGAATATAAATACGTACAGCTTATGCAAATAGAAATTGTAATCACACATTCTAAAAAGATGCAGGCCATCTCATTATCAATGCCCCATGGAAACAAACGAATCACTACTGCAAACTTCTTCAGAAGATAACAGGAAGTCTTCAAACTTGCCTCAGCACTGCATTTGGTTCAACATCTTATTTCATTTTCTTATAAAGCACTATCATCATCTAGTGGTATATTTTGCTTCCATGTAAACTGCACATTATGAAGAGTAAAGCACTTCATTTACTTAGCATTAAACATTTAGAACATGGCAAAGATTTATTTTCTTCAAACTGTGGAGGGATACGGGGAATATTAAATGAAGTAACATGAAATAAACTTGACAGAACTGTTGAGGATTTCAAGAACAAACAACATGTAGACATTCTACAGGACAGGAATTTGAATAATTCTATGTCCAAAAGTGATGACAGACTAAATAAAAAATACAGCTTGGGGATGCTTCATACCATCACTCATACTATTCATAAAGTATACAGGGCCATGAACAAATATTTTGGAAAAAACATCACAAAAAATATTTTGAAACAAAAAGACTTTTCAAAGCTTTTTTCTTATAATTAAAAAAGTATCATAGTTGTGAAAGTCCACTATTTATCATGAACATACAACTAGTTGTTGACTTACGTGGTAACTTTTCAGTCTAACAAAATCAACTTTCATAGAGATGAACCTTTCTGAATTTCTGCTGAGATTTTTAATGTGCTCCACAAGGTCAGCACAGAACTTGTAGCCACCTTTGAGTACACAGAGAACCACAATATCATTGTCTCCAATGTCTTGCATAATATCTTTAGCCAATCGTTCTGTCCTGGGGCAAAAAAGAAAGAAAGAAAGATAAAATAACATCAGATGTGTGTTCTCCAAGTTTATGATCTGTATTGTTACAAAGAAATAGAACCATGAAAATATTGCATGGCCTACAGTCTGCTTGAGCATCTTGACTTGGTTTGAGTGGGATCGAATAAAGTTAACGACGGGCAGATATGCAGGCTGGATGCAAGATGTAAAGTGTATGAACCAAATTGGATAAGCTTAAATTTATTAATATATTAATTAATACATAATATTACGTAAATATATATTAATATAAAAATGAGTTACACATCTCACTGTGTGCTGAATTCAAAAGCATTTCAGAGACTTCAGAGTAATAGGGGAAACACTGCATTCAGTTTTACTTTGCAGGAAACTTCAATATAAATTATTTCTGTAAAATGACATACCTGATTATTTTATTCACTACCTGAGAACATTAAATCAAGTGAAAGATAGGGAGGAGAATTATTAAAAATATTTCAAAGTGACAGGCTCTGGAAGATGCTACAAGTACAGTTTTAATAAAAAATAAAAGCAAGTACTATAAAGACATATATCATCAATAAAAATTCTATGTGGAGTGCAGTGTAAGTGACTTGTTCCAGGTCACACACATGAGAATAATTAAGGTTATGTCCCAATTAACCTGCAGTTGCAGGGTCTTCTCTTTGGTAATTTTGCGTTGCAAACATGATGTGGCAGAATGAAACCGAAAGACACAACATTTCTGCTACTCAATAGTACAGAATTTTTCAAGATGAAAACAATAAACTTGAGTGTTCATCTTAAATAGCTTTCATTTCTAAAGAACAATGCAGAGAGTATTACAGATCAAGAACAAATACCCAGTCACTGCTAGAGGTAAAACTGAGATCAACAGGAAACTGAAAAATGTCGTTTAATGTTCTGAGCAAGAACTACTCAGTGCATTATTTTCTGTAGACACTTTTTTTTGAAAAGTTTTTTGATAGCTCTCTGAATTAGATTAGTAGATTCAAAAGAATGCACTTCTTGACTAGATGCAATTTACCAACACATAAGTCCCATAATTTATCCTGTATCTTTCATGATTGTATTTTTTCTCTACCTGCAATAATTTAGAAATGTGTTTGCCCCTATATAAATACATTAAACTTGAGTGAAATCTATACGTATGCATGTACCAGAGAAGAACAAACACTAAATTGAAGGTAATAGACTAGTTATGAGCCAACACATAATTTTCACATCTTTGTAATGCTCAAGAAAATTCTGTAAAGCAACAATTTATGTTTTTTAGATTCAGAAAACAGACAGTATCTTTAGATCATCTTGTTAGACCTTAAACATGTAATTCTTTTTACCGAAGTACTGATCAAGATTAGTAAAAGTTTTTCACTTACTTTTCTCATAAAACAGTCTTTTATCATCTCTTATCAAGTCTGAGAATTATGGGGAAAACTTTTTATTCAGAAGAATCATTAATTCTGATATTTATTTACATTCCTTCTTAGATTGTCTTAGGAGATGAAATTTCCAAAAATTCCAAAGACCTGTTAGTATTTTAAATGAGTATGAACTCCAGAGCAGACAAAAATGTAATCAGTAAAAACATGCCAGTTTTTAAACCTATTTAAAGAGACAAGGTAATTTTCTCAAGTGTAGAGCCTTCTTCCTACATGAAAATTTTGCATGGTCACAGTATATTCAATTCTGTTTCCTTTTCCATCAGAACAGAATGAGTCTTTTCTGGAAAAGTACAAAAAGACAGTGAAATTCGTTTTGCTGGATTACAAGAACACCAAACCACTGGAGTTCAGTACTAACTTCAGATAAATTTATAGTGAATCCCACGAGAAATGAAGTAGTACGATATTTATTTAAAAAGACAAATTAAGAGTCAGTTGACCTTAAACAAAAAAGAGAAAAAATTCAACACAATGGTAGCTGAAAAGGTGATGAAAGAAAGCTTGTGTTTAAAACAAATATAGGAGTTATTACTCTTCCTTATGATGGATGTTTACTATCTTCTTTCAAGGAGTTCCAACAATTTCAATACTTGCAATTGGCTGTTTAAATGCAGAAGGTAGAAAGCTGCAGGTTAAAAATATCCCATGAAAATCCATTCAGATTGGTTGGACTAGATTCCACAATTTTATGTTCCCAATACTTTGTTAAAAATTACCATTCCCATTTTGTAACTTTTTGAAAAGATTTTTAATAGCATATCAAAATAATAACTGAGTATGAACACTAAGTTGGACTACCACAAATATCAAAGCATACACTGAGCATATAGGTGCATACACCGAGAGCATACAGGAACTATTACTAGAACTATTACTAGGAGGTATGATGGTTGATCAAGCTTTCCCACTGTCACCCTTCAAATGAAGCTTTTGGTACAAACAGCCCACTCCACACTTTCCTCCTAGACTGGTTAGCAATCTACACAGCTTGAATGACAGAAGTAAATGGTGCAGTCTGGAACGATTAGGTTAGTCTACATTAATGATTTGTATTAGGGAATTCTCAGAGTTGTACTCAATTAAATGATTTTTTTTTCTCTCTTTTTATGTTAAAAACATAAGGCAGAGTGTAAGAGGAACATTCAAGTATTACTACGTGCAGAACTTTGTACTTGTCCTTCCCATGTCGGTTCATCCCTCTTGTACACTTGCACTTCAGCACCAGTGTCACTTCATGACCACATTTTCTTTTTTGTGGGAACCCTGTACCATTCAGTGCCTAAATCAGAAACTAGGTGAAACAAATTACACAATGAGTTGTAAGAGGCAACAAGTCTAGTACTTCTCAACTGTCAAGCAGTATTTTTACTTCACAAATTAAACAAATAAATTTGTAACACAATATATTAGGATAAATGTTATATACACACTATCTGCAGATAACATGCTTTACAAAAAAAAAAAAGAAGAAGAAGAATACTGCCCAAAGTATTATTTAGTAACAAAAAATGCCACACATACCTGTCAACAATAATGCCATGAGGAATAAGCACATATTCCAGATCTCCATAGTAGTGCTGTGGATAAGTGAACAAATCCAGACTGTATCCAGGCCAATCATCTGAAATCTGAGTATTAAACAATACTGTCAGGAATACCTCATGGTGTTTGACAGTATATAACTGATATAAGTTCATTGGTTTAGTACACTGTACTAAAATAATAGAATGACACACACACTTCCATATATGCTGACACATAAATCATAAACTTCAAAATTATGTAATCAGAAGTTACTATTTCATTTTTTCTACACATTATTTTGCTTCTGGTATATCTCAGAAATTAAATGTTGTGGGTTTTTTTGTTTGTTTTGTTTTTCCATAGAACATGGGGAAATTCACTTGAAATTACAGCTAGATATAGAGGGGAAATAATACTAAATTAATGGCAAGTCTAAGTTTCTTACTACTTGCAAACTGAAAATACAAATGTAAGATTACCAGAAAGAAATGATTCTCCAAAGGCAGATTCAGACAGTGGGCTTAGAAGGCATAAAATCATAAATTAAAACAATGCATTTCTGTTTTAGAGGTAACGTGAAGTCTATATTCTATAGACACAACAGTACATAGATGTGGTTCATAGACTGTATTCATAAAAATCAGTGAAAGACTCTATGTCTTGCCAGAGGCGAGGTTCCTAATTTAGGTAAGTCATCAAAGATAAACTATTACCAAGTGTTCATGTGTCACCTCAATATCAGCTACTTTGTAAACCCACACACAGCAAAAAGTATTTTAAGATTTAATACACATTAGCTTCATAACTACCAGAATACAACAGTTAGGAGAACACAATGATAGTAGAGATTACTTAAGGCAAAAATCAGCCAACAGGCAAAGTGATCAGTAGGTTTCTAAGAAAAACAAAGAGCTGCAACTCCTCATCAACAATTTTCAGAATACAATTCCATATGAAAGACAAGACCTGCAGGTTCAGAACATTTCTTGGAATCATTATCAAGTTTTGCTTCAGTATTGGTACATAGATTCCAGTCTGTACAGATACATGTACAGACTGGGAGAACAACCCATAGAGAGTAGACCTAAGGAGAAGGACTTGAGGATTCTGGTGGAAGAAAAGCTAGACATGAGCAAACAGGTGCACTTGCAGCCCGGAAGGTCAACAGTATCCTGGGTTGCACCAAAAGAGGGGTAGCCATCAGGGTGAGAGAGGTGATTGTCCCCCTCTACTCTGCTCTTCTGAGGCCCCATCAGAAGTACTGCATCCAGGTCAGGAGCTCCAAGCACAAGAAAGACCTGGAACTGTTGGAGAGGTCTAAAGGAGGGCAACAAAGATGATCAGAGGGCTGGAGCACCTCTCCTATAAGAAAGACTGAGGGAGCTGGGCTTGTTTCACTTGGAGAAGAGAAGGCTCCAGGGAAACCTTATTGTGGCCATCCAGTACTTAAAGGGAGCATATGGGAAGGAGGGAGACTGAAAATTTACACAGGCAGATAGTGATAGGACAGGGGGGATTGGTTTTAAACTAAAAGAGGAGAGATTTAGATTAGATATTAGGAAGAAATTTTTTCACTCAGAGGGCTCTGAGGCACTGGCACAGGCTGCCCAGAGAAGCTGTGGGTGCCCCATCCCTGGAGGTGCTCAAGGCCAGGTTGGATGGGGCCCTGGGCAGCAGGATCTGGTGGATGCCAACACTGCCCACAGCAGAGTGTGGGAACTGGATGGGCTTCAAGGTCCCTTTCAACCCAAGCCATTCTACGATTCTATGGTTCAGAATAAAGTGACACCTAACGGGTTTTCTTTGCAATCATGTTCCTCAAGTAACTTATTGTCTTTCTCCTTGACTATGTGAACGTTGTTCAGCAGGAAAAAAGGTGAGAGACTTGCCTTTGAGAAATGCACTTCTTCATGGCTTTTCTACTAAATATGACTTCTAAATACCAGTCACTGAAACTAACCTCTGCTTACAGTTTCATCTAGTAGAGCAATAAACCATGACTCAAAAATACCTAGGCTAACACGGCATACTCGATGCTGAGCTGTTCCTCCACATCTGTAGTCTTGTTGAAGTTACCCACAGTCCTGTCTAGTGCTGATGATAGCAGTGCTACGTCTCATGGATTTTTGTTTAGTTGGGTTTTACTGCACATCCATGGACAGCTACAGACACCCATACCATCAGGTGTTCTTAGCTCTGCCCAATAGCTTCTGTATTAAAAAAAAAAAAAAAAGTTTGCTGGCAACTAGTAAGTCTGCACATAAAGAGCATGACTCAGAGATCACTGGAATCAATGAGAGCTTTTCCTGACTTACACAAGCCTTGAGACTACACATAGGAAAAAAGTTATTTAGTTACGTTCCTTGTTTCCACAGAAACAGGAGAGTATAAATATACTTCTGGGCAAGAATTTTAATGAGGCAAATCTTGCTTCAAAAACAGGGTCGCTGAAGGCCTGGGAAGTCTACTTTCCTACCTTCCTTTTCAGGACATATGGGTGGGTGACAATTTTTAAATATTTTGTAGCAATAAACTGTCTGTATGGTTCTGCGCAGAAGCACTTTAACATAAAAGGAAACAATTTCAGGTAGTGATTTGAATTACACAAGTGCTATAAGCACTCGCTAAGAATCCGTCAGTATCACTTATTTAGGCATCCTTCCCATCAAATTACATGTTTTTAAGCATGGTGCACAACATCACACGAAATGAATTGAAACTGCTTCAGAATTCATACAAACCGACAGCTTTTACTCAAGTTACAAACTGTCCTTTCTGAAATAGCACCAATATGAAACCCTTATGCTTTTACCTATCCTTCTGGTTCTCAGGAATAAGAAAACAAGAATAAACAAGTTCTTATTTACAAGGGTCCACCAGTATTTGACAAATAAGATTAAATTCATACGTACTTTCTAATTACTTTGTAATATAATAAGACCATTTCATAGTCTACTTTCTTTTACACTGACATTTTCCAACAACAAGCCTTATAAAATCTGATTTATCCCAAAGCTAATCAGAGCGTTATGCTGTAGGACAATTTTCAGGTAACTGTCAATTATGATGAGCACTATGCTTGTGAATTGTGTGATTACCCTCTGTATCAAAAAATGCCAATCTCAAATTAAATTCAGCTTCCATTTTATAAAATCACAGAATCATTAAGGTTGGAAAAGACCACTGAGATCATCTAGTCCAACCATCAAACCATCCCACCATGCACATTGAACCGCGTCCCTCAGTAACACATCTACACAGTTCTTGAACACCTCCAGGGACAGCGACTCCACCACCTCGCTGGGCAGCCTATGCCAATGCCTCATGAGTCTTTCTGAAAATAAATTTTTCCAAATATCCAACCTGAACTTCCCCTGGTGTAACTTGAAGCAATTCCTTCTCATCCTATCACCGTTATCTGGCAGAAGAGCCCAACCCCCACCTCACCACATCCTCCTTTCAGGCACTTGTAGAGAGCAATAAGGTCTCCCCTGGGCCTCCTCCAGATTGAACAACCCAGATCCCTCAGCCACTCCCCGTAAGACTTATGCTCCAGACCCCTCACCAGCTCCGTTGCCCTTCTTTTGGACATGTCCTGGGGACTCCATGTCTTTCCTGTGGTGAGGGGCCCAAAACCAAACACAGTACTCAAAGTGCAGTGAGTAGTTCTGGCTTTAATCCTTGAAAAACCTAAGGAAAATTTCTGATTGTTTTGACCAGATAAATAAACGCAGATACTAATTACACTGGTACATGAACGTGTAAAAAACCTTACAGTGAAAGAAGCAGCTATTTCTTAAGTCTATGTTTGGCACGTTCAAGCAGCCCAGCAGAAATTCCTTGGTGAGTCTCCACAAAGCTGATCGAATGTACACAAATAAGAATACAAAAACATGGCAAGGTCTGAAAGGCTTTCTTTGAGGCAGAAATTCTACTGAGCTACCTTCAGAGCAACACTGCTGGCTTTGTTGACCAACAAAGTAGGCACACATGAGGGGCTAAGCACAGCTCTTCCCTTAAAGTAACGAAGACCTGGGCTCTGCTTTGGTGCAAAGAGAGCTGAGCACCAAGCAAAATCCGCGCTGTCTACATGCAGATCAAATCACACTGTGTGCGACGGTGACCCCGCTCGAGCCCGCGCCGCACAGCGGCAGCCCGGCACCTGGCGCCAAGGGGAGGTCAAGAGCAGCAACAGCTTTCAGGGCCTGGACCTTCCTTGTGGGAGCAGGAGGCGGACGTTT
>JANHGO010001081.1:0-36130 GCA_024606505.1 Aquila spilogaster | reverse complement strand
CCTTCAGCTTAAGCTGACGCAGGTTCAGGAAATCTGCTTAAGCCAAGCCTGACCTACATAAGGCTTCAGACTGAAGAAGACGAGAAGAAACAAGCAAAATACACTTTTGTATGAAGAGACCAGACGTACGCAGGATTTAAAAACATAAAGGTTTAAAGATTAGCGCATTACCCAGCTAAAAATTACCTAATTTAGCTTGAGTAACAAGCTCTGACACATAGCTCCGGCTCTCTCACACGTATCTCAAACTGAAACCGCACTCGAGATTTTACACGCGACGACGTCCACAAAAAGCAACAATTGTTTTGTGCCGTTTATTGACTGTTAAACCGAGCAGGAGGAGAAGCGAGCAAGTAGAGCGCAGTAAGCGCGGCGTGTGTAGAGAGATCCCTAACAGAGCCCCCGAGCACCGCTCCCCGGCTGCTGCCGCTCTCGCAGTATTTGCATAATGCTGGTCCTGCTGTCAATCAGCAATTGCATATCCCCTAGCTAGTTAGGTTACACTCGGGCTTCGCAGCAAAGCTAAGCTTCCCCTGCATTTTGCAGGCTGCTCCTGCTACCTACACGGAGGCTTCTTAAAGAGGCAGTTTCTATTCCTGGCCAAACGCTTAACGACAGCAAAAAACACCAAAATCCCAGCGAGAAAACCCCAAACACTGCCGCGTGAGCCCTGAATCAGCTTTTTATTAGAACTTCAGCCTGCAGCTGTGCCCTGCTAAAACATGCCTGCCTTGTAACGCATGTGTCATCGCCATTCAGGCCGCGGCGGCTGCGAAATGGCATGAGCTAACTCTTGGGCTACATGCAATAAAGGTTACATTCAATCACGGCAGATTTACTGAGTGCATTGCGGCACGTGGATACCGGGACCAAGAAACAATCTGCTTTTATGATAACACTTCTAGGCGTTCTCTCAGGATAAAAATCTGATTTTTATTAATGAGATGCATGTGCATTTCTCATGTTTGCTCACAAGTCCATCACCTTAAGCCAAGCCTTAGCACAAAAACGCACACCAGGCTTTCAATTTCTGCAGTCAAAACTAAATTAACAAAGCAGAGAAAAAGGAGAAGAAAAAACACACATAAAAGGAAAGGTGCTCATGAAACCCAAAACCAAGTCTGAAAAATGACATACGTCACTGAGAGAGTCCAGAGGGTGGAAATAAACACAATTTGAGATAGTGGCAACAGCCTCTCGAGCTTAACATGTTCAGCCTTGAAAACAAGGGAGCCTGGAAAGGGGGGTGAGGGCAAGAGGAACCTAATTATAGTCTGAAATATCTGAAGGCAATAAAGATCTGGGTATAAACTTGCTTGCTCTAAGGGGGAGAAAAGCCAAAGCAGATGCAAGACGCATCCAAAATAAAAAACCTTCAATTAAACAAAGGGAGATTTTAGCTGCTAAAGATCAGTCAGCAGTTTGAAAAAGAAACAGGTTTGGAACAACTGCTGAAGCTCGCCTCACCCATACCACCTCATGTTTGTGATCAGTCCACTCTGCTGGAACTGCTTTCAAGCCAACATTAAATCAAGCATTTTATAGTCTGAAGCCCATTTCAGTAGACTTTAAGAAACAAAATACTTATGCGGTTAAAAGCACTGTATGAAAACCATTACTTTCAAACACCTAATCCTTCCTTATTTCCCCACACTTTGCTCTTTACTAAAACAAAGAGGTGGTTATTTTTTGTTATTATTGCACTTGGTTGCTCTTTAGTAACTACAGAAAATAAAAAGAAATTGAATTATGTCTTACAAACTTCACGCTGCTGGCAGCGTTGGAATCCAGGAGTCACAAGAGGACCCTCACTGTGCTCTCATATGTTGGAGTAGCTGTGCACTGCCCAATCTCATGACTTCTTAGTGACAAAAAAAACAATGTTAGGTTGTGTGATTAAAGGCTTCTCCCCACAAACACAGAGGAGCACAGATAACCAGCATCGGACAGAGGAACCCCAATAACCGTAGTGAAAAGAGCAGAGTTCTTGGTCTGGCTGTTGCCACATCTGCCACAGAAGCACAAGCAGCACAAGGGCTCAGCAGTGGGGCCATGACAGCCGATGGGAGAGGCTTTCTAGATCACCTTGCAGACAGGGAGGAGCGGGGGGTCACTGCCCACTGGAACATGGGACCCATTACGAGCTGCCAGAAAGAGTATTTTAGGATTGCACAAGGCTTAGTACAGGTTATTTAAAGGAAGAACCAAGGGCAAGAAAAGTGAGGGATTAACGTGTTTGGGGAAGGAACAAGCACAAGCAAATACTGGGGAAATGGGATAAGAGGGGCCCAGATGAATGTCAGCAGGAGCGAATCAGTACAGTAGTCCAGCCATACCCTGGGCCTGGTAACTGTTGTTTGTCTTCATTTCTTATTAAACTGCATTTGTAACTATTTTCCTGGGTGAGAGGAATCCTTACTCTGTGTGCTCAAGTGTGCATGGAAGTACTTCCAGGAACTGGAGCTGGGTCACAGGACCCAGGTGCACAGGGTGCCAGCAAACAGAGGTCAGAACTCATGCACATTGCCTAGCTACATGTCTGTGCACAATCTCTGACAAGCATTGAGCCAGCAAGTAGGGTAAGAATCTTGGGAGCCACGAACAGGAGTGGCTTTGAGTCTGACCAGACACTGGAGAAAGCAGAGGGGCTGCAGGAAGGTGGTAAATCAGAGCAGCTGCCAGAGGGACCACTCTGTTTGTGTCTGCGTGGGTGAGGCAGTTGGGAAACCAGGGATGCAGAAAAATAAGCATCTAGGACCAGTCACAGGAGGGATCCATCCTTTCATGATGATCAGCCACAGAAGGGAAAGGATGAGGCCTCTAATGCTGCTGCTGTCTATGCAAGGGCTGTGTTTTCTGTGCAGCTGGCCATATATATAGTGTAGTGCACACATATGCCTGTGTGCCTCCTGGGAACAACTACATACCCCCTCATTGTGGGCTGGAGCCAGCCCCAAGGAGCTGCAGCAGCCCCTCTTATGCCAGGCTGCCAGGTGCGGAGACTCCAAACACAGAACCCTCTCAACTTGGGTTACTTACCAGCTGACAGCTTAACACTCACCAACCTTCCACGCTAATGCCATTACCACAAAACACCACTACAATGCTTTCTTTCGAGCAAGTGCCTGAAGGAATCAGTCTGAATTACGTATTGTTCTGCAGGAGTGTAAAATAACCCTTGTAAAAATGAAGCTGGCTGCCAAACAAGGCTTTTTTCCTGTTTCTTTTTTGGGGGGGAGGTTTTTTTTGGGTTGTTTTCTGTTTCTGATAGCTCTGCTCATCAGCCTAAGGTCACGTCAGTATTTGGGTAAGAAATCACAGAAAGTGAGAGGACTACATATTAATGTTACATTCAGATTTCTCCGAGCTTCAAAAGATGTAGTTTCAAGACGATTACAAACAAAAAGAAAAGTTGCCACAGTCCACCCTTCATCCTACACCGTCCACCAACACGCACACTTATTACACAACAGAGTGCACACAGCTAGTTCGGGGAGATGATCCAGCTAACGACTAATCATTTCATTTCATTTTTCTGCCAGGTATACAGCTTAATATTTGGCTTAACTCAACATAAATGTGGCACATTGCCAAAAGTGGAATTTTTCTTCTTCCTGCACTGTTGTGTTTCTGCCCCTTCCCTGTGCTGATATTAGCACTCACAAAGCACTGTTTTTTATTTGTTTGATTCTTTTAAACAAACCAGATGCTTCCCAATTTTAATGTTAGAATTTCTGGTTTTCAAGTGGATGCAATCTTCATAGTTGGAAATTCATGAAAAATGGGACTTGTGAGATTAGATTGTTCAAGAAGTGAGCAACAGCCCATTGCTAACGTGGAACTTAAAACAGCTGGGAAATAATACTCAAAACTACAGGTAGCATAAATTCAGGGGTTTGCAGTAGAGAAGTCTAGAATAAATACCGAAAAAAAAGACACAAATAATGCTTTTTGGAGAGCTATCAAGAAATGGATGAATCACAGATAGAAGTATCTAGGGATTAAAGTAGCCAAATGACTATGAAATGAATTGTTGAAAAAGTTCAATGGATCCAAAGTTTCGAAGCCAAGTGACAGATGTGGATCATGACCAATAACTGCATCAAGTGGCCCATTTCATTTTAGATATATATGAGACAGAAAATCCTATAAAGGATAATTTCTTAAACTAGAGAGGGAAAAGGGAGGGAAAGGATCCTTTGTCAAACAGAACCGAGGAAGAATACCTCCATTATATTCTGTTCAGGCTTTCTGATCTCTATAAAGTACACAATTAAAAGACAAAAAAAAATTACATGATTAAGGAGGAGACCCCAAAAAGAACATCATGAAAGATGAAGTTTACAGCAGACTTGAATGCAGTGAATTACACTGGATTAAGACATTCAGGCTGAGACCTTTTAGTGCAAGATCAGATCAACAGATAAATGACTACTGAACTATGTGAGGGTGCTCTGCTCACGGAGGGGTAGTCCCAGAATAGGTCTAAAAGATGTCTATTTTTCTTTTGTTTATCACCGTATTGGCAAACTAGCTCTGGAAAGACTGAGTTTGGCATCTGTCATCACCCCAAAGCCCAAGAATCTTAAAAACAAGAGAACGATTGCAAGATCTGATCCGAAGCTGAAGTGAAACTCTGATACCACTGTGCTTATTAGAAACTGTAAGAGGATTCAGCAGCTAAGACGGGTTGTGTTACATACACATCACTGAATATACTGGGATATACTGGCAGCAAAAATATTTGGCAAGCATCGAGGCAGTTGCTCACTTTTGCAAATGAACTTGGCAGCTGCATAAGATGACTTGAGAGTGTCTGTGGGTAGTAAGGGCTGCAAAAGTTCCATTAGGTCATCCTGCAGCCTTCTTTACTGACACCACACAGCAAGATGGTGCCAAGTCATTCCATCAGTCTTTAACAGTGTGCTGCAGCAAAGGGTGGGTGAGAAAGTTTTCAGCTCCAAAGGTCCCCCATTGTGACAGCTGTTTCATTGATAATCTCCAAAATTAAGGCTTGCAGGCATTATTTATTATGGAGAGAGTTAAGAATGACAAAGTTTTGAGAGCCAGAAGTTGCAAGAAGACTTCACCTGGAAGTTACTGTGCTTAAGTAGATTCTCTCCAGAGTTTTTTAGAATTATTTTTAGAACAATTAAATTGTGTTTCAGATAACTTTCTAATTTCATGCAATTTTATTCTTCATCATCTCTTACATTTTCACCATCAACTTTGCACTTACTTGTTCCTACCCCGGCTATACCAGAAGCCCCAAGATCACCCCTCTTCCTTCTCCTTGCGATAATATTTCTGAATATTTCTAAACCTCTGCCCTGCATTTGGGGGATGCAGGGCAAGGTTGGAAGGGAAGAACAAAAGGCAGCTTTAAATCTTTTTTTTCTGCATCTACTCTTGTCATCACCATCTACCACGTATCAACTCCTAGTATGTAGCAGTTCTTGCAGCTCCTGGGTACATGCATCACAGGACAAAGTCCAGAAAACTCAGAAGTTGACAAAGTAGTTAGTACCTTTACACTACTCTCTTGAAATTAGCCTGAATTATGCATGGGCTACTCCAGAACTCTTACATCATGTAAAATTGCAAGCATAAAAGCTAACTGCGCTTCCATTCCCTCTGCTGATGCTAGGTGTTGCCCCATGAAATGGGAAATACTCAATGAGACAATTACACCAGCCTCTTCCAAGCCTAATTTTAAAGAATTCATCTCAGTCTGACATTCCAGCCCACGCATTCAGATCTGTAAGGAAGTTTAACTTAAAGCTACAGGACTATATGTTATAATGAAGTGACTATGTGGCTACTATATAGCACTGTAAATAAGTTCTTCATAAGTAAGAAAAGGGAATAGCAACATTCTTTACAAATTCAGAAGTGCCTTCAGTTGCAAATAGACACTTGTACTTTCTCTTTTTCAACAAGCTTTTTGATGACTGACCAGAAACAAGCAGATAAGAAATACGGAAAGATTTAGAAGTATAATTTTTTCAGGATATTTTGCTGAAGTTCTTAAATTCCCATTTGCAAAATAGACTCTAAAAAAGCCAAGTTTCTGCAATTCTTCTAAATACTAACCTTACAATACTTCTCTATTCCCTATTGCCAGCATTTGACATAGGAGCAGCTTTCTCTATTCTAATTTGCTCAGAGTGGCTGTTTTGAGGACCTAGAAATAACTGTCTAACCACTATCATATTGATTTTCGGAAAGTCATATTGCGATAATGCTTCTGTTTCAAGGGGAGACTTAAAGCCAAAAGCTGGCATCAAACTCCAGTCATGCTGGCATAGCAACAAAGGGAATCCAAACAATGAGCACAGCTACAGGAGAATATGAAGGAATCCAGGCAAAGTCTGTAATAATACTCATTATAGCTCAAAAACACCTTCCATTTCACTTGAGTAAGGCATTTCTTGTCCTTCCATCTGATACCTACATTCTCTCCCATCTTCCCTTAAATCCAAATTTGTATCTAATCTAATGGAGACAGGAAGGTGCTGGTGGAAACAGACTTTCTGAAGGGTGAGAGTAGAAACGAAAAAGATCTAGGAAGTTTAGGACAGACATAAATTTCTTCTTTTGTCCATCTTCACTCCTTACACACAAAAAGGCTTGATAATAAATTTTGATAAACAAGAAGTCAAGAAGAAACCATATGGACAGCTTTCCTCAGAATGAATGGAAAAACTGATAGTCTTTACTGCTAAATCCAAACTGTCAGAAGTAGTCTCTAGGCAGAGTATCTCTGAAGTCCCTTATTTCAAAAGTTACAATACTAGATAGATGTTTTTTCTACGTATTTCATATATTTGCATGCAATTCCCATGGAGCTAAATAATAGTAAGCATATTGGCATACTAAGTTCATTTTCAAGACCCATTCCCACCCTGGAAAAGCGAGTTTTTTTCTATCTGCAGTTTCAACATGAGGTCTCCGTATCTGTATAAAAAAAGAGAACTTAGGTCTTTTTTTTCTCCTTGTTTACAAATTTTTAATTTTCAGTAACTTAACACATTGAAAATAAAGGGAAAAATGAATAAAAGATAGTTGTCTACATGTAGCACAGCTCTCTTCAGCAGTGTGCCTATCACTATTCAAAAGTAAAGAAACTAGCAGTTTCTGTCGCAAAGAAGCAAATACTGTTCAGTTTAATAGGCAAGTTGCTAGCAAAACACTTTCACATTAATCCTTCCAACTTTTTGGAAATTGTTTGATATCTTCTATCTAATAAAACCCTGATAAATTTTCTGACCATCTAATACCCTTCTGATTTCTCGTTTCTTTTCTCTCTCCTTCATTATCTCCACTGGTTCAAATGCATACATTTGAGCACACATAACTAGGACACAAGAAAAGTATATTTCACTGTCAATTCGTTGCCCTTTTCACAAATGTGTGAATATCCTGGTTATGTCATCTATCATTACATAAAGCCTAGTTATTCACATGACAGCTAGATACGATCATATCAAGTTATAAATTATGTCGTACTAACTGTGGAAAGATCACACGAGAATTGCGCAAGTCTGGATTTGTTTTACAGCAGCCCATTATACTGCATTGCAGATGGCTGCCCCGTCCAGGAAAGCAGCTTTGCACTTGCTGAACGTTATATGATACGTTGATTTTGGTAGTGGAGCTGGCATAGTTTCCTTCCATCCATCTCACACATGGTGGTTTACCTCTGCAACGACAGTGCATCTTACTACTCATCTGGTGGGTAGTCCAAATTCAAGATAAGCGACACTGATTAGGGAGGAGAACTTCTTCAACAGACCAGTGTATCACATCAGCATACCGTGTTGTTTTCCTTGTGTTCAGTCTATGGTAATGACTCTAAGTTATTTGATTACAGCTACAATTCAGGAATGGTTTCTCCTCTGCAGACTTTAAAACTGAAGAAGCAAGGGAAGTCATGGATGCTGCATTTGGTGCTTCTTAGCACAGAAACAGAAGCCCTTAAATACAGGGTTCTGTTCTGGCCACTACCATAAAGCAGGTGAGGAATACAGAATAGCAAGAGGGGAAGGGACACATTGAAGAGTCATGAAAACAAGCAAGGGCTACACCAGTTTTATTCAGAGCTGTCAGCAGCAACTAAATGAGCATAGAACCTAATTTGTACCCTGTGGGAATACTCTGATTTTGAGTAGACGGAGGTGTTGTCACTAGGTGTGTTACTTGTGTGCTCACGGCTTTGGAAACCTCTTTCCAGTTGGTCTTGATGATCCTTATGGGTCCCTTCCAACTCAGGATATTCCGATTCTATAATGCCAGACCACGGTGCCAGAGTGAAAAACATCTCCTTTTTTTTTTTTTCTTAAGTTCTAGGAATTTTGAACACTAAGATTACAGTAGGAAAGCTGTTTTGTTAAAACATTGCTTCCTGCTTTGCTATCATGCCATCTGAACGCATAACTGAAAGTAATGCAAGACCATAGCAAAGGGTCCTCCTCTGGGAAACCCTGAGCATACATAATTAACTGGGAAAGTGTCAAAGAAGGTCAGATGCCCAGAGCAGAGTACAGGACATTGTCTCACATCCCAAGAAAGAACACCAAGCAAAATGTGTCATCATGAGGAGATGCCCCAGGTCCAGCACTGTTGCCCAGAAAACACAAATCATCTAGAACTAAACCACAGAATCCTCAGCAAAAAGCAAGCCTACAATACGATGATTGCTGGGCAGTGAGGTACTGGGCCAATAGCTGACAATTTGTATGGATACCTACCATGGCTGATGCATAAATGAACACTTCTGGAACAGTATCACATCAAGAGATATAAACAATTTCCTCTCCTATAAACTTACTTTAACATCAGTCTAATTTTCTTAATCAATCCCCAGGTACAGGTGACACCCATGCAGAAGAGAAACTATCTTGAATTTAGCGAGAGCTTGCCTCTTCACTACTATAGACTACTCTATCTATCACACTATGGGGAGAAGCAGTTTGTTTTCTATAATGGAGAACTAGCAAAATGATATTATCTTGAATACAAGATGGTAACAAAATTTAAAAACATAAAATCTAATGAGAGCAATATGGTGATGAATTATTTCCACTGACGCACTAACATCTTAGCTGTACTAAGATTTACTTAGTTGTTATTAAAAGCTGCAGATGTTTATGCAGTGTCTTTTACCCAAAGAGTTAACCGCTTTACCAACTGTTTATAAAAACATTTGAGCGGCCCACTGCACTGCAGCTATACATGCGGTTCCACCACTAATATAGACAGATGGTAAAAGTACCCAACTGGAATATCTTTTCCAGTTCATTCTGTAAAGTGCAATAATGGAAATGAAGGAAACAATAGAAATTACAATTAAATTACAATTACAATGTTTTAAAAAGCTGATGGAGACAAACAATCCTATTATGAAAATTCACTTAAATGAGGAAAGAGTTTAAACATTACAGGCCAACAAACTGAGTAGACATTAGTATTCCAGGGCAGTTGGAAAATATATTCAAAACTGTATCAAATAATAAATACAGTTAATATTATAAGCATGAAAAATATTCAAGAACATTCTGTCATGTTAGAGTGAACGCTTTAATCCTGTTCTGAAATACAGTTACAATCTGACTGCATTGTTAGTTCAAAGGTAATATTTGAATATGACTTCTGACAAAATTTCTCTTAGAAGGAGCATTAACAGATGTTAGAGATGAATGAAAGACAAGGTACTCTTCAGACAAAAACGGAACAAGAGGTGGGTTGTAACAGAGCGACAGACTCTTTATGCAGCTTTTCTGCTCACCTACATCAGGTTCAAACAATGAATTCTCAGTGCAACTTGAATGTTATGTCCAAATACACAGGTGAAAGAGCTATTTGTCTCCACATTGATATAGCAAACCCAGAGGGAAAACAAGACAGCATTCTCCTAGATAAAAAAATCTAACAAAAAGTAAACTGAAAACTCAGATAAAATGCATAAATTTAATTCATTACATATATAAATATATATATATGTATGTATACACACACATAAAATGTTACATTGAACAAGGTAGTGCAGGTGAGAATCTCAGTTGTGGCCAGTCCCCCTTACTAGCAATGTAAGTGCATTGATCATCTTGTAGAGTGTAAATCCAAAAATTTAATCCAGAGCACTAAGACACTGAGGAGTTCAGTACAGTTCAGAGATTTGTCTGCCTGTGGATACTTCAATTGCAAACTATTTGTCTTGTAATTGCTTACAGGACCTCAGAAAGAAATGAGGACAAGTAGAAGCCAAGGAATTTTAAGAGTCGCAGTAATATTCTTCCGGACTTATAATTTCAATTTCTGTTATATATTTTTGGAATGGTAAAATAATCTTCATTTTTAAAGAGCATACAGATTTATCCAACTGAATTCATTGCAGGCATATGAGAGAAATAAATTGCCTCCCTCACCACATCTGTTGGCAGTGTCAAATAGTAATATATTCTGAATTCCAAAAAACAGGTACCAAAGTGATTGCCACACTGTTTGCCTCATGGGAGAGAAAAAAAAATACTGATTCATAAAGCTGTAACAAAGTTTATTTTCTTACACTTATTTATGAAGAAGCATCATTTTTCAGTATTCAGAACTCATCATAAGCATGGTTAGTTGCTTGCACCATGTTTCTATAAGCTTACATCTGAAATATCTTCAAGTCCAAACCCTGATACCACTAAAATGGCCTCAAGTTGCATTAGGAGAGGTTCAGGTTGGATATTTGGAAAAATTTCTTCTCTGGAAGAGTGGTCAGGTGCTGGAACGAGCTGCCCGAGGGAGATGGTTGAGTTACCATCACTGGCGGTGTTCAAGAAATGTTTAGATGTTGTACTGAGGGACATGATTTAGCAGGGAATATTGGTGGTAGGTGGATGGTTGGATTGGATGATCTTGGAGGTCTTTTCAAATCTTGGTGATTCTATGATTCTACATGAATTTTTTTTTTAAATTACAACACATAGGCAGGTTTCACTCTACAAAAGTTGATACAATTTTATCAAAACCTCTTTAGAGGCTTTTATCTCGTGATAAAAGTTTAGATTCCTTTTCATTAGTACAATATTAGAATAAAAGAGAAAAAGTCTGGAAAAGCAAGTATTTTTAAGCCAGATATGCTATAATTTTTAGATGGATGTTGTCTAATCAACACCAGGATACTGACACGGTGTGTCAGATAAGTTTCACTGAAAGAATGTGCAGCATTTTCAGGGCTGGGTGAACAGAAATGAGCAATGAACAGTGCAGTTGTCCAACTGTTCACAGGTGTTTCATAAGAATTTCAGTGGAAGCTGGGGTATTCATTACACATTCCACTGCTGTACTAGAAACCCAAACACAGCAGCTTTCAGTGTGATATAAAGTTAACAAATGCAGCTTATTATCTGCATTAAACACTATTCAGACAGTAAACTAAAATAATGCATACACAGACTTTTTAAATCTTGAAATTATCTTAATGTCCCTTTAAAAGAGAAGTCTTTTTTGACTGAAGATGTAATTCCATGACAGTAGTAATAATAAACAAATACCAACTCTGGCTTTCACAACTGCTTTCCATTACTTTTGCATTTCATACCAGGAACAGTTTTGTCAAAACAATTTAGTTTCACACTACAAAAGAGGTTATAGTTTACACAGTCTACAGAATGGTTATATCAGCTGTAATGAATAGCAGATAAAAGTGACGCAAGTGGCAGAAGCTGTTTTGGAGAATCTAAGTTATTAAGAAACTGCTTAAGATTTAATGAAGCCTCAATGCAAGACTGTTTTCACAGTGCAGCGTTTGTACCAGCAGTGAGTCTGATGACCATAATTAATATTTACTTGTGATATCTTTTTTTTTTTTTTTTTTTTGAGCTTTACAAAGAATTGCAGGATTAGCCCTGTTCTACAGACATTGAAAGGCTCTGGCACAAAATGGTTTGTTCGGTTACTCAAGCAGTGCAACACCAACAGAAACAGGTCACTCAGTCACACAACTTTTTCTTTTACTAAGGTGATCACAGACAACCCCTACCAGGTGCACCTGGAACACATGATACTAAAAAAGCATTTAATATCTTTTCCACTTCACAAAATTTTTTTGTTGGGAAGATGACAGATTTCCCCCTCGAGGCCACAGGAGGATTATTCTGGAAATAAATCCACTGATTATCTTTCAAGTGCACTGTTAGATAGAATCAGCAGACAGATTTCTGCAGATATATCTACAGGGAAGCAGGATCACTCAAACAACTTGTCCTATACATACTGAAAATTTTCTACAAGCATGAGCACCATAGGAAGAGTTGGAAGTTACAGTACACCGCAGATAAATACAAAACCCATAGAACCAGAGGGACTTAAGACATAAAAGACTGGTAAATCTTCCCACATTAGCTCTGCAAAACAGAGCACACATACTCTGGGTCACACAACATAATTATGACAGCATCTCCTCAGGGCTATCACATGGGACCAGTCAACATCATTTTCTGAGGGTTAAATCCAACAGGAAGAGTCCATTGGAGTCAACAAAGCTGTTGCCTACTTGGGTATGGAACTTATATGTTGTTAGAAAGAGCATAAGGGGATCGCACAAGACATTATAATGAGATTTTTAAAAGTAAAAAACCAAGACAGGCAAAAGGGAAGGATGAAGGTGGTTCAGGAAGGAACAAGCATGAAAAAAGAGGAAAAATAGGAGCCAGCTTTAAACAGGTGACTGGTCAGTTTGTTTGTCTACGTGTGCTCTGCACCCTATCACAAGCTGTCTTGTCTTACGAAACAACATTTCAAAATATTTCCTGGGTGAAGGGACTCTTATTATGTGTGCATAAATGCACATGGAGTTGTACATGCCAGAAACAGGGGCTGGACCACACACAGGTGCTTAGGCCCCTCTGACCTGAAGTGCCAACAACTGGCAAACGCATGTATATTGCCTGGTTATGTCAGTGTATGATCACTAGCAAACATCAAACCGGACTAGCTGACAAGTAGGAAACAAGGTTTGGGTGCCAGGTGTTGGAGCAGCCATGAATCTGGGACAGATTATGTAGAGACCAGAGCCAGCAAGCTGGCTACTGGAGAGGCAGAAAGTACAAATGAGTTACTGGAAAGAGCATGATATTTGAGGGGAGTGACTACTGATTGGCTGGCCACTGCTAAGTCTGGACTAGGTACCACAGTGTCACGTTGATACGTATGCATCTGTTGTGAACAAGGCAGCTGGCAGACCAGGAAATACAGCAGCCAGGTTACTAAGTAGATCAGATGTCTAATGCCATGTACTGGAGGGATCTGTAGTGTGTTCACCTTTGTGAACGCAGGCCCGAGAACCAACAATATGACTGAGGCCTTTGTGGTTCACATGCCCAGGTAGACAGAGGGCAGTTATGCAAGGGAGGGAAAGGATTGTGTAGAACTTTTCTAATTATCAAAGTAATTAATTATGAAGAGAAAACAGTGAATTAACTGCAAGATAGATGTTAAGATGCATGAGTTGGCTCCAAGGGGAATGATTTTTATCCATCAATGCAAGTAATCCAAATAAAGCGCAATGCTTCTCAGAAGCATTTGGCACCAGAGCTAGCACACCTGCATTCATGCAATGTGGAACATCCCTGCACATCTATGATCATGGCACATGAAGAGTAGAAAAAGAATACACTCAATTCCACTGAGTCAATCAAGTCCATCAAAGTGCATTTACTACATTTCAGACACTTCACCATCTTCGCAGTGCTTACTACCTAGCTTTTGAGAAGAATATTCATTACCAGGGTTAAAAAAATTAATGAATGGTACATGAGTGAGCACAGCCTGTCCTAGTTACATGAGAGTTAATAACCCATGCTTGAACCTGAATGGCCACCAGAGACATTGTCATCAGATCAGATCTTACACTGAAGAAACCCTCATGGATTCTGAAAAATGCAAATCCACTCAGTATCATTTGTATTCTCTGCATGAGGCCAACAAAGTATCCAGACTGCAATACTCTTCTAAAACTTAGGGTATCCCAACTCTTTTTATGATATTACTCTCAGTAAGAGCAAATTGACTATAAGTACATTTATGGAAGACACATCTGAATAGCAGTACTACCAACCAATTGGTATGTAAAATATCAGCTTTTTTTCCTTTTCCGTTTAAGAGAATCGTTTAATGTCTGTTGCTGTTACACTCTGCCCATCAGAACAACAAATAATGCTCCCATAGCAGGAGACATTAATATTTCATAAAAGTTTAGTAAGCAGCATACCAGTCATAAGCTTTTAAATTCTCACACAACTCACAGCAATAAGTAGGAAAGTGCATCTTACCAGTTTTGGGTGCACTTTGTGTTTTCATTTCCAACTTGCTGCACTTACTAGTGCTTTTCCATGCTTTTGTAGACTTTACTTTTCCAGATGACTCAACAGACTGTATAAAATTTTCATTCTGATTCTCACCAAATATTTCAGAAAACAGTGAAGCACTTCCAAGTTTTTCACCTATCTGCAAAAGAGAAAGAAGTTCAGGGAAGCATTTCCTTCTGGCAGTTGAAGTGAAACAAAAAAGAGAGCAACAAGAAGATATTTTAATAGTTAGATAATGAGGATATTATGTCTATCTACACAGATATATACATTCCTATACAAATATATACACTCCCATTTTCAGAACAGTAAGTGCATGATCACAAAACCAAACACAATTCATGCAAGCAGATTATGATCTGCATTTAATAGAAGTTTCCAAAGATAAAATTAATAAAAATTCTTGACTTTTTTTGGTCAATACTGTACAGTTCAGAGAAGGTTCCTTACAGCAGAACTGCAACTCAATGCACTGGCATTTAATTAATAAATATCTTGTTTTCTAAACCACTTTTGCCAAAGCATTACAAACCATTGAACTCCACAAAGTCCAGGCCAGTATGCCTCAGCTGCATTAAGAATTTGGGCTCAGTACTGATTCCCATTATTTATTTGAAAAATATTTTTCTGCATGCACTTCACAGAGTGAGAGAAACCTACCCAAGATGCAAGATCAAATTTAGTAAGAGCAAAGGTATCAAAGTCTATTCTAAACATATTGATGATCTAAGTTGGGACTGTATGTGGTGAGCACAGATGCTACCTTTTATTAATAATACTGTAGGAACAAATATAATTTTTAGTGCATTCTTCATTTTACCTCCTTTAATTTCATGTCTTGGTCCATTTCCTCGGTTTCAATCTTGGGACAAACTGCATTACTTTTTCCTGGTGGTATAAACCTTGGCTTTTTGGTTACGTTTCCTAGCACTTGACTTGGAGCTGCTGATCGCCTCATATTTAGTTTGTACCACTCTAGAAGGAATGAACAGGTTAAAAAAAACATAGCCAGAAAAGGCTTCAGATATAGAAATATACCTATAATGAACAATACAAGCAGGCTTCTAAAAAAGCACACAAATAAACAAAAAAAAAAAAACCAGCTTATGTGGTATAAAAGATTTTCAAATAACGTTTTTTATTGACAAGCATAACAACTTATGAAAAAATAAAAGAACTGCAATGTTTTAAGTACTAAGAAAGACTACTGCAATTTCTGCAGCTTCCTTTTTCATTTGGAGAGCAAGTAATGCAGTTCTCAAGAGCAAGAAACGCTCTGGAGATGATCAACATAAGGCTTCTTATCGAACTTTCAAAATGTTCTTATCATAGATTGATGTAAAAGAACCAACTATTCTGAACACTTAAAACATAATTTTGAAAAAACTTATTAGTAAAACAGTGAATGCTAAAGTTCCAGTTCCTATCTGGGTGTAATATTTTGCATTAAACAATCAATTGTATTGGTAATTGTGACACACAGTGAAAGATTAGAATTCAGCTGAGATTCTCCCTCCATATTATACTCATTTGAAGAGTGGAAGGAAGAGGTTTTCCCTCAAAATACAAAACCATTATTCCTCCAACCAATCTCAGACAAAACTACACACACCGAAGTCAATATAGCAAAGTACGCTTGCACGCATTGCAATAAAAAGTTATTATCTTAATACTTAAATTAGAAGAAAAAAAGAAAAAAAAATCCAACAGAGTAACCCAGAAGCTCAAATGACAAAGACAACAGTGTAGAAATTGATGGAACGTACTTTGGTTTAATTCTGCATTCGTACACTGATTATTTTAATTGATTCTCTCCCACCCCCAACTGTTAGGTAAGAATAAGCCATTCAAGCAATTGCAGACACAAGTATCTCTGTCACCCTGAAAGCACATTTGCATCCTGTTCCAAGAGGCACTGTGTCCCTGCAGTCTAATTTTTACACTGCTGTGCACTCCAGTGGCGTACCAGGGCACAGCAACCATTCTCTCCAAGATTTGCACAGAACTAGCAACAGAGTACTACTGAAACACTTTGCAGACATTAGATACTGCTGATGGTACTCCTTTATATTTGAGACATGCAGACACTGACAGTACTGCTGTCTTCTCTATACTATGAATGACGACACATATGTGATACTGTTACTAGACATAAACCCTAATGGCAAGGTGGACTGCTGGGTCCTTTACTATAGGACCAAGGTAGGTATGGCTACATCAAGGAATACCTCCACATCCCAACTACTTCCACCAGACATTAAACACGCTTTTTCCAATTAGGCAGCCACCACTAGCCCGAGACATCCTGTAGCTACAGTGCCATTACGGGTGGCTCCAGGGATGCTGCAGGAGGCAATGAGAGAAGCTCTGCTCCTGTCTTTGTGAGCCACCCCGCCAGACCAGAGTAAGCATCTTGTGAAAATACAGCCTGCAGCATCTCATCGCTGCACCTGTTCCTGCAAGCATTGAATTCAGCAGTACGTTTCTCCTTAAACGTATCTTAACATCTGCATTAAAATGAAACACACGTGCAAGAGGTATTTCAAAAAATGCCATTTTCAACTCAGCACTGTATGCCGAGTCGTAACAGAGGCTGTTACATCGGTCATTTTAGCCCAAACTTAACTCTCCTCAACACATTCCTGGCACGTCTGACCAGGCTTACTGTGCTCAGTGACAGACGTGTGACACAGGGTTCATTCTGACATACTGACTGCAGGTAGGCAGTTAGTGCCCATGTGGATATCACTGTTGGTCAGAAATCACTTGGAATGAGCAGTAACTGTAGGAGTCTGGAGCAGGCACAAAGAGCAGTGCTGTCCATAGCGCTGTCAGCCTAAGGCTACACCCACCTGTAAGTCAAATAACTAATTAAATAGGTCCGGCTTACAGAAGAGGCACAAGAGAGACCCAAAAAGACATCTGACAGAGAAAGCTAATCGGTAAAGAATTATTTTGGGCCAGGCCGTGCCGCCTCCACCCTTACCTCAGCAGCCGCGCTCGCCGCGCTCAATTGTCCCGCCGCCCGCTCCCGTCAGCCCGCCGACTGCCCTGCGCATGCGCCCTGCTCTCCACCTAGCGCGCCTGCTCTGAATCCGTGCCCGGAGGTGCTTCGACTGCGCATGCCCGGCACGAGTACTGATGTGCGCATGCGCGCTGTGCCCTGCGGGGTGGCAGCGGCGCGGCGCCACACACAACATGGCGGAGGGGTCGTGTCGGGGTGTGACGCGCAGCCGTCAAGCACGAATGACCGCAAAAGTAACCTCGCCCTTTTTGCGACAGCGGGCTGAGGGGCGGTGGCAGCCCTGAGGGACTGAGGCGGCGCCGGGAGGCCTGGGCGGGCTCGGCCTGTGCCCCCATAACTGCCGTTACACCCACAACGGTCGTCTTGTGGCGCAGCTCGTGCGCAGCGCCAGGGGCCGGCGCGTTGCGCAGGGATCTGCTGCCGCGTGCGGGCCTGGTGCCGGGGAGCGCCGCGCCCGGAGATCCCGAAGAGGCGGCGGGAAGATGCCGGTAGGTGGGGGAGGGGCGCCGCGCCGGCTGCTCTGATGCCTGTGGCCCAGGGCAGCGCCAGCCATCAGCAGCCTGCCCGGCCCCGGCCTCTTCTCTTACCTGTGCCCTAAATCAGTTGGGTGGCTTGTACTGAGGAGCGTAGGAGCTCGTGTTGCTCATTCCCTGTGCTGCCCCACTTCCACGGTCACTGGAGCTTTTCCTGAGCCATTTGCATGACAGTCGAGCCTAGCAAATCAGTCGGAGATTTTCCGTGTGGTCACTTGTCTGCGCCAGGTGAGGAAAGAGCTGCGTTAAATGTTCCATTGATTGAAGGGGGGAAGAGGAAGGAAGGCGGGAGGACATAAAAAGAGGATGGCTTGGCTTAGAGGTGCTGTCAGATACGTTTTTTGGCAGTTCACTCTTCAAACAGGCTACTTACCCAGTACGATAGGTAGTGCCAGGAGTGAGAGCTTGTGCTGACACGGCTGAAGGGGTGTGTCTGCTTCTTTGGGCATTAATGCTGCCCTAAACTGCCTTACAGTTGCACAGGGCAGCCTGAAACATTGCTTTTGTATAGCAGGGTTTAAAAGCACAGTGCATATTTGTGTAAACAGAAGCTGAAGCAGCATGTTAAATGTCACCTCGTTACTGGGCCCTGTGTAAGTTATTTCTTCTTTCACTCGTGTAGGACTTCTGAAAGTGTTACCCTAGTGGCGCACATCTGTAGTTCTGTCATGATGCCCTACAGCCCTTCTATCTGCCTTTATTTTGCCAAAGGGAAAGAAACAATATTTTAAAAAATCAGAAATCTTACTGTGTAAGATAAAATGCATTTCACTAATGTATCGCTGTTGTAATTTTGTGATGGAATAGCTTTGATTAGTTCTAGTTATTTGGCAAGATTTATCTTTATGCTATTGGGAGCTGTATCCCATCTGTATTCTCCCTGCAGCTGTACTCACACAGAATCTCTGTCTGAAGGCAGAGCAGACCATAGCTTGAGGCTGGCTTCAAGCTTGCATCTGCCTGATGAACAATGTGGGACAGCAGCTCCTGAAGGAATGAATTAGTATCCATGCTGCTTTTGGCTGGGATGGAGTTAATAATGTTCTTGATAGCAGCTGATAGGGTGCTGTGATTTGTACTTGTGATGAAACACAATGTAACAACCATGTTAACACACGGATAGTTTATTTATTGCTGAGCAGTGCTTACACTGCATCAAGGTCTTTTCTGTTTCAGCTTGGAGCAGAGAAAGCTCTGGGGAGAGCTGGTAGTGGCCTTTCAGTATCTAAAGGGGGACTATAAGAAGGGGACAACTCTTTAGCAGGGTCTGTTGTGGTAGGTCAGGAGGAAATAGTTTCAGACTAAAGGAGAGAAGATTTAGATTGGATATAAGAAAAAAGGTTTTTTTCTGCAATCAGAGTAGTGAAGCACGGGGACAGGTTGCTCAGAGAAGTGATGGATGTCCCATCCCTGGAGACGTTCAAGGTCAGGCTGGATGGGGTTCTGAGCACCTAATCTAGCTGTGGGTGTCCCTGTTCGTTGCAGGGGAGTTGGACATCTAGACCTTTAAGGGTCCCTTCCAACTCAAATGATTCTATGAATCAGTTTCACACTGCCTTGCCAGTGAGGAGCAGGGAGTGCACCAGGAACTGGAAGGGTGCACAGCCAGGACAAACTATCCAAGGGGATATACCATGTCTATTGGGTCATAATCATAAGTAAAGCAAGGGGAGAGTTTGCTGGGGCTGCTGTTGCTCAGTAACTGACAAGCCATCAGTTTGCCAGCGCTGAGCAATTATGTTTACGTTGCTTGTTTTCCTTGGTTTTGTTTCTCTTAGTGTTCTGTTTTGTTTTTAGGTTTCTTTCCTTGTTGTTTTATTTTTTGTGTATTAATTTGTCTTTATCTAAACCCCCAAATATTGTCACTTTTACCTGTCCAATTATTCTGCTTTGGGGAAGCAGGCAAGCAGCTGTATGGTGCTTAGCAGCCCACTAGGGTTAAACCCCAGCACTGGGGGAGATTGTTGCATGTCAGAAACTATGAAGAGAAAAGATATATTTGAATGAAAAGAAAATAGCATGTGATAGTTTGTGTTTTTCTGCCTTCCAGATTTTGCACCTACAAGTTCCAGGTTTCCTTGGGGACAACATTGCTGGTAATTGCCAGGTGATGGAAAAAAATCGGGACCAGAGGAACCAGACAAGGCAAGGTTTGGAAATGTTAGTGAAGTGTGAGAAGGTGATGATGCTTAGTGTAATTACTAGGTACAAACAAAAAGGAGAGTGAAATCTGTGAATTGTAATAGAAATAAAAGAAGAAGTTTTGAGGTTAAAGTTGAGAAAAGAGAAAAATTGCTTAAGAGGGAACAGAAGTTGAAGATGGTGATGTGTTGAGGTGGAAGCACTGAGTAAAGCCATCTGTACTGCTGTACTGTATGCCATCTACATCTGCCTGATATTCTCCCTAGTGTCTTGAAGATTGAGAGTTTGGGGATCAGCAGCATGGGCAAGCTATAGCTTGCAGCATCCACAATTCCAGTAGAAAAGAATCCGTAGAGCTACAGAATTGTGTAGAGTTCTCACGACATATGTTATACCTCTATGAAAGTTTTCTAAAAGCTGAATCCCTTGGCATTGACACACCAAATCAAAATATTAGCCTCACAGTTCAAATCATAAAACATATATGTTCCATTTAACGGTCCTCCAGTGTAAACATACTGTATGTCTCAATGCTGGGAGTATTTGGCTTCACATTCTGTTACTATTAGTTAGCGTTGTTCTCCAGTTCCTAACTTCCCCTTGTTCCCTTCTGTCCTCACAGTGACAGCTTTGTGCAAACATAGCGCTTGTTTTGTTTACCC
Source organism: Aquila spilogaster (assembly GCA_024606505.1). NCBI lineage: Eukaryota > Metazoa > Chordata > Aves > Accipitriformes > Accipitridae > Aquila > Aquila spilogaster. The sequence goes on along the minus strand of JANHGO010001081.1, from coordinate 15,411 downwards.
TGAACTGGCACAGCCCTCAATTTCCTGTTTTTGCTGGAGAGCTCTAAAAGCACACAGGGAAACAACAGTATGAAAAGAACTGTTTATCATCTTCATAATACAGTATTTTCTTTAGCACACTCTTCAAAACATAAAACATCCGTGCTGTGACCAATGGATTGGCATATCCATGATGCCTACAGGTTTCATTTGTCTGTATTGTGGATAGCAACATGGCCTGAGAAGCACAGAGCTAAGTGCACTCTGAAATCTGCTTGGAATCTTGTCAGGGGTCTGTGGATTGTACTGCGTGCCACTGTGGCTGTGCTATTAGCATGCCAGTAGAAATAAAACACAGTGTGGAAACTGTAGCAGGTGATGTGTTTTATATTTGGTAATATACCTGCTTGCTTGTGTTATATATGCTCTCACTACAGATTTTATTGACTTTAATCTTAGCAAGCATCCTGTTAACACAGGTAGCTCTCATATTCAGTGAAGACGTGTTTTGCTACTCAGATATGGAAGATGTTCCAAATTCCGGAGTTATGGTATATTAATGAAAAGGAGTTGCAAAGTTGTTTGGTTTTTGTTGGTTTGGCTCGTTGGTTTTTTTTTTAGAGCAAAATATGACTTTAGTCCTTGGAGATCCCTGCTGTTCTTAAACAGGTCTAATTCAAACTGAGAGCAATATAGACATATAAATCAGAACTGCCTACCTAGTACAGATTCTCTTTGAATGTTATGTTACAATTACTAGATATTGACAGGGTATTTAAGTGTTGACTTCATTTGTAATAAGTAAGCAACCTTAGTTATACTATGTATCAGAACAATGTTATTTATGAAGTCTGTGAACTTGACTGCCATACTTCTGTATTGAAAATGAGCTGTGTGTCATGCCTGGATGAAGCCATGTTAGATAAAGTTTAAAAACTGTAAAGAATATTATTTTACCAGATTTCAATTGCTAATTTTCAGTATTACTGAATTCTGTTAACTTCAGTTCTAGAAACAAATCTGTAGGAGTTTGAAATTAAATGCTGGCTAGGTGTTCAGGTTTGCAATAAGTGCCAGCATCAGTAATAACTAAAAGACTGTTTTATTTATTTATTTATTTTGTGTGTGTGTTGCTTTTTTTCCTGGTCTAATCAGATCTCTTGTTGAATTGTAGGTTTTGAAAGCTGTTAGAGCAGCATTCTATTCAACAACTGGCTGATTAAACATAGGATTCAGTAACTTAGGAGACGCAACTGAGCCTTTTTCTTTCTGTTTTTTCTCATAGGCATAATAAAGCAGTGAAGAGAAACTGAAGGAAGAACTGCATATCTTGCTGATGAGAAGACTGATTCTGAAGTAATTGGGCAAACTAGGTATATATGTAGTAAAATCTAAAAAGGTGGGATATTTTCATTTTTTATTTAGGAAACCTCATAGTTAATTAAAAACTCTGTCCTAACTTGAGTTTACAAAAATAATTTTGTATGTTAAGGAGGAAGGCAAAATCTAACACTTTCTATTAAGTGAGTTCTGTAGTTTTAGTGGATTATAATAGGCTTAACTTGGAAGGATTTTGGTGAAAGTAGATTGCCTCTTAGTTCTTCTTCACAGTGCTTTCAAATCATCTCAAAAGGTACTCTGTTTTATAAAATAGACCTGGTAGGAGAGAACAGTAGCTTCTCGTGATTTCAGGGCTAGCCGAAGCCTTGGCTTCTTCCTGAATATTAAACAGTTCTCTAGACATGAGGAGATTTTGTGCTGTTCCCTCTGGAATGGGAGTCGACAGCTATTGGAGAATCTTTGTCTTCTTTTTTTTTCTTCAGTAAGAAAGCAACGTATTAAGTCATGTGCAGTTCAAAATACAAAATGTGCTGGCTGATAGTACCATGGCTATGGGCTGTAAGGCTACTGTTTTGTAAGTTTGTTAGGCATTCTATAGAAGGCCTGTATTATATAAATGGAATGCAAACACTTTTGGACTTCTTTGATATTTCCCCTTCAGGTAGAGTTCAAGTAAATAGGAGCTGTGTGTTTTGTGGTGGCTGCTAGTACTGTGCTTGATAGCAGAGTTCAGGATGCATCTGCTGAAGTCTTTGCTTTCAGAATTCAGAGATTCTTGATATAAAATGAGGGTGCTGACTTTCAGCAGTACAACCCTCCAATTCTCAATTAAATCTTGAAGTCTACAGTGTATACAAGTGCTTGTATTCTCACCAGCTCTGTATTTGCTTTAAGATCTCCATATTTCTAGAATTGCATCCAGGCTGTTGTGTATTGGATTCTGAACAAAGACTGCTTTTTTTCTGTTTGTTAACAGGTTGAAAGTGTGTGGAAAGCATGGGTTACGATATTGAACGTTTTGTTGGCTACGTTAATGAAGGACTCTTATGCTCCATCTGCCGTGATGTGTTGGAAGATCCACTCCAGGCTCCTTGCGAACATGCTTTCTGTACTGCTTGCATACATGGGTGGCTTGTTCATCACAGTAACTGCCCTGAAGACAGACAAGTGATTGATGTGTCTGTGCTACGACCTCTGTACAGGTATACAATAGTCTCATTGTATGTTGGAATTGTATGAATTTAGGATTTTTCAACTTTTCTTGCATTGATTCATCTCTTGTCACCGTCACTCAAAGTTGTCTTTACCCAACATACCTGTGGTAGAAGCTGATCTCTTGCTTAAAACCGTTACCATTTCATATTCATTATAAGTAGCTTTTGAGATATTAAGATTTCTAAACAGAAAGAACACTTATTTTGTTCTCTGCCTTTGTATATCCTGAGTGCTAGTTCTAGACACCTGTTTGGATAGTATTCTGAACATCTTCTACAGCAGCAAAACTTTCCCAAACAGTTTTAGGGGAAGCAGGCAATGCAGTTCTTGGGATTAACAGGCACTAAGCATCGTATTTCTTTTTCTTTTTACTCTTAAAATTGTCTGTTGCCAGTTTTATCACTTGACACTGCTTGGTGTGTAACTCCTGTATTGTCTGTCTTACTCAGATTAAGTAATGTTGTGTTTAAAATCTTGAGCTGCAGGCATTGCGTTAACTCCATTAGTGCTCTCATTATGTTTGTCCCTAATGAGAGTTTAACTGTATGGGAAGCTGAAGTATACCTTATGCAGTGCTGATGAAAGAGTAGTCAAAGTGTTTGGGAATACCTGCTAAGCTGGTGAAAAGTAAGTGTTAAAGATAATAAAAAATAAAGAATTTGTTTTCACTTGCCAAAATTAAATGTGCGTTTTCCGTTTGACATTGTTTCTTTCAAGTTTGTTAGCTTGTTCTTTTCCAATATTGTCACTTGAATGCTTAAATATATAAATATATGGAAACTAATGATTCATAAGTTTTCCTAATTACAATTTGAATCTTAATTTGTCTTCACACAGTGGAAAATTCAATTTTTTTCAATAATTTTCTGTTTTAAGAACAGTTTTTTTGTGTGCATAGATATATGAAAAATGATCTAAATCGTCTTCAGCTACATTGCAAAAACAGAGAGTATGGCTGTGAAATGATTTGCTCTCTAGAGTCTATAGACCGGCATGAGAAGGAGTGTGAATACAGTCAGATACCGTGCTCCAATGCTGGTGAGTAACAGTCAGAGAAGTTAATCTTTTCTGTTCAGAAAATATGTATTTTCCATCTTTCTGTCAACAGAATGGCAGTAATGGCCATTCATTTTTTTGAACGGAAATTCAAAGCTTTAGTGTGATCTCCTCTTTGCAGCAGTCTTTTCTGAAGAAAACTTATTACCCATTCATGGCAATCATGGCCATTAGCAACAAATTCTTATCCGAGAACTAACCAAAAGGAAAGAGAGCAGTGAATTTCAAATTTATGAAGATTGAGCAGCACGTTTGTTAAGCTTTCTGTCAATTTGTGAGTTCGTCTTTCAGTGCTGAAGTTTCATTAAAATGTGACATGACTTCTATTACATTGATTTAACAACTGGTTTTCCTGATACATCTGCAACCACTCACCATCTCTTGACTTTAACAGAAAAGTATCCTGGGAATTAGATTTTTTTTAACTAAATTTTTAGTAGAATTGATATGTTTGTGTTAAGGTCTCTGAAACAAACCTACCCTACCTGTGGAAGAAACATACTTTAAAAGTAAAAGTACTGTAAAAAATTCCCAGCTGATTTTATCCAGAATGTTATGTGTTCCTAGAAAAGCTTAATTTCTAATTAAAGATGTTAGTGGCAGACTTAACTAGGCCCTTGTAATTAGTTGTGAGGAGACTGAGGTGCTGGAGTTGCTCCATGAGAAGTTAGAAGTCTATTAGAAGTCACAGCAATGACTATTGCAAATGCACCTTTTTCCTTTGTACAGAAACACTAATGTTTAACAAGCTGCTGTATCTTGTCTCTGTTGTGTGGTACCAAGGTGTGAACATGTGTCTATACAATAGGCCATGAGAGATTTATGCAAGACTGACCAGTGGTCAGGAAAACGGTCTCACCCACTGTTGTACAACCTGTCCTTGGACCCTTTTTTCCTAAATTTGATACCTTATTTATTTATACATTTAGATTCTTTATCAGTTCCATTCATTACAAGCTGCTAGAGTCTTGGCCTGGCATCAGAGTTGTCATTACTGAAGTTACCTTAATGCCAGACCAGTGGCAGAAATCTTTGCAAAACAAATACTCACTTCTTAATTAACCAATAAATGTTTTAATAAGAGTTTTTTGAGAGTCTGTATTAGTAGTATGTGTGTTTTAACTATTGCACTTTATGTTCTAAAGAGTATGCTTTTTCCCACCTTTCAACAAATTGACAGTTGCTTATCTTAGGATATTACAACTCCATTACTCAGTTAAATGGATATTTTGGAATTAATGAAAATGCTTCTGTTGGTTTTAAGTGGCTGGCTTATCTTCTTGTTCCCTGTTCAGGCTGTACAGTTCAGATTGAGCGACGTAACCTTGATGGCCACTTGGCAGTGTGTGAATATCGGAGCCGGGAGTGCCCCAATGGTTGTGGTTACACCATTCTCAGTGCAGAAGACACACAGCATAATTGTGTAGCAGAGCTGAGAACTGAGCTAGAACTACTTCGGTACACATCTTCTGTTTCTTTGATGTTTGTGTTTGTGTGGACCTAAAATCACTGCATAAAGTGCTTCACATTACTAGCACTGGATTCTGGTATGTGTTGAATAGTCTGTTAATCAGTTGATACTAGAGGCACAGGCTGTTATTTGTCTGTGCAGACTTAAATTGTTACTGTTTTGATTGTTTTTTTTCTGTTACTTTTTTGTCCAAGTTACTGCAAATCCTAAAATACCATTGGTTGCAGCTGAACAAAACTGAGCTGATTGCATAAATTGACAAAATACCTCCTAAGAACTGGACAGAAGTTAGCGATTTCCTTTTTCCGTTGGCATGATATAGACGCAAATCCATGTTGTATAATTCTTTCATTTCTATTTTTACAAATCATCGTGAGGATAGAAATATCTTGATTATTTTGTTAGGTACAGACCAGTAGATTTAACTCCATGGAATCTTATTTATAAATAATTTTGATTAAAACCATGACATAACAGTTGGTCGACATGAATCTTCTTACCAGCATTCTCTTATTTCCTCTGGGCAGTTCTTGGTGCGTTTTTTGTTTCTTTGCTTTGTTTTTTTTTTTTTCCCCCATGTTTCCTTCCTATTTTTAGTCTTTCAACTCTGTAAGTCTTGTGCTCCTGAACATTGCTGTGAAGTCTGGCTCAAATCCATTTTAAAATCATTGAGACGTGAGGAGTTCAGGTACCTAGTTACTGAACTCGAAAGGTTAGCGTAGTAACAACAAATTTTTGGCAGTTGATCTGTATGCGATCAGATTATGACAGTTTACTGCTATCATTTAATGTCTCCTGTAAAAGTGACAAGATGATGTGTTCAGCAATACAGTAATATTCACACTTTTTTTTATCTTGACTATGTATGCTTAGAAATAAGCATATACTACAGGCAGTAAATAATTTAAAGTTATAAATACATGATCTCAAACGCATAGAATTACTTCAAGAATGTGATATGTTTGTCCCCTGTAACACTGTATGATAAGCAACAGGAATGTGTCACTGAAGACAATTTATGGATAACAGTATTATGTCTCCAGGGAGATGTCCTGTACAGATCAGGCTGTCTGGCCGCAAGAAGACGTTGTGGAATTTGAAATATTTTTTTCACCCATGTTAATAAGGCTTTAAAAGGAGAAATACTTTTTTAGGTCAGAAATGATCTGCAGAGTGGAGGAAGCAAAGCATGAGATGGAGTCAAGATTAGATTCACAGAGAAGACATATGGTCCAAAAAGAGAGTGTTCTGCAAAATGAAATTGAAGAGCTCAAGGTGAGTATGATCTTTTCCTTTTTTCTTTTTTTAATTCTCTTGTAGCAGTGTAGCAATTAGCTCTTCCCAGTCTTTTCTTTTATAAATACAGAGCCTCAGATAGAGGCAAGTTTTATGAAATATAGAAAGCAAAACATGCTAGCACAGCACTTTGCCTGGGCTAATCAGCTCTGTTGAGGAGCAGACTCAGGGTTGGTTTTATGCAATTTATCTACTTCAAGTTAATTTGGAGCTAGCCTGAATAATGCTGTACAAGGACTGCATTGTTTGATGCGCACGTAACCTGTCAGCAGATCATTTTTAGTGTCTAAACCTAGGGCGTACATCACAAATCAAATGTAATTGAATAGTCAGCCCCTTTTTTACTGGTGTTCAAAGTGTCTTAATCCAGTGCTGACACAGATCTCTACTACAGACAACGGTGTTTACTCTGTGGTTCAACTGTGATCTAAAGGTTGTAAAGTTGCAGAGTAAATCAAATCAAATAACAAGGAAGGCTGTGTTATCTTTTGATACATCCAATTCTTATTGTATCATGGAATAATGTTTATTCAAGCCCAAACCAATAGAGGTGCTTTAGAGCTTTTCTTTTTACTGAATTTGGTTTTTAAATCCTTGAAGAACATATCTGAACGTAACCAAAACCTTACTTTGGTTGAGGCCTTGACATAAGAAGGTTAAGCAGCAACTGGGTGAATCCACAGGCTGTTTAAAATACTTCATGAGAAACTTTTTGCACCTGTAGGAAAAGTGTTCGGGAATTTTTGAAAAAAGACTATTTAAGAAGGTCAGTGCTGGATTGTGTCTTAACTTGTTTACATTTCTTCTGCTAACAAAACCAGATTTCAACGTTGTTAATTTATAATCCATTACTCTACGCACATGACCAATTCAACATTGTTACACCATTGTTAGAAAAGTTTGGTTATTGCAGTAAATTGATATTTGCATTTCAGAGTCAGATGTCACGAGTGATGTCAGATGTACGTTCCCTCATGGCTGCAGAGAGACAGCATCGACAAGAACTGGAGCAAGCAGAGCTGGAGAAACGGGAACTAATGGAGCTGCTGAGGGGGCTGCAGAAGGACTGCCGGTTAAGTACTGCAGAAGGAAGCAGGAAGACAACAAACTTCCGTCCACTGACGCGACTAGAGAGTGCAAAACGAAAACCTAGGGAAGTTACAGTTATCTAAACAGAAGTAAGCTCAGAAAGCATTTTCTTCTGGTTTGTGACCATCTGGCAAACTTTTCTACTCTCCATGAATGACTGGTAAATCATTTCTGATATGCTCACTTTCTTTTTAAAAATTTTCTTTCCTTTTGGGCCATAGAAACAAATGGGAGAGTTTTTTCTTATGGAATATGGAGCATTAAACCCAGTAAGTTATAAAGACATTTTTAGCTATATGTTTTCATTAAAAAGGGGAAAAATTTTGACTTGTATCTCTTCAGTGTGTCATTTATAGAACTCTGTCAAGCCTGAAGACTAAAACTACTCAAAGATACTTAGGGATTTTTTTCCTTTCTGATCCATTATTGTCTAAGTCTAGTTTATGCATACACTTGAAAAAGAATGAAAACGTGATTATTGGTAATGACATTTGGGACCTGCTTAATTTTGGGAAAGTCAGTAATAGAAGTTAATGGATTTTTTTTGTCATTTCCTATAGTCTGTAGGATATATATTTCAAAGGTGAAAAGAAAGCACTTTAAGTTCTAATTCTGCTGCTGTGTAACAGCTTCAAGTGAGGATGACTTCAGAGATTCTCTAACTTCCTAGGCTTGAGAGATACACACTTAAGAGATAAGTACTAAATGCCCAAGGTAATAGCATCCCCTAAAAACTTCTATAGATTTGTGCGTAACTTGGGGTTTGTGGGAAGAGGTCTTGCATTTTATGTAATTATTTGGAGGTGTTCTGTGTGAAAGTACCAGATTTCTACCAGGTCCTTTAAACCTAAGTTCAGTCCATTCAGTACTTAATATCTTTGAGAGACACATAAGTACTTTGAGTATCTCTAATTTTCTTTTAGCAGATTTAAGGCTACTTGTTAATATCCACAACAGAGGGCTGTTTGCACAGTTGCTTGGACTTTGAATGTTTTTATTAGGGCTCAAGTCTGCAGCTGTGTAAGAGCTAGGACTTTACAATAGATGGACAAATACTGAATTAAGGGGGCATGTCCCTGTAAAGACTGCAATATTCATGAGAAATCTGTAGTTCAAAGACTTTTCTTTATACTTCTCACAAAGCCTGTTTGTGTTGATTTCAGTGCTGTAACTAAGCCGTACTCTATCTCCTGGTGCAGCTCTTCAGTGGAATAACTAGGGAAGAACCTGGCTTCCTGCTCACTGAGTATGCTAAACCAGTTTTCAGGAAAGCTGGGTGCAGGCACAACAGTCTTAATAATCCCATTCTCTAGTTTAGAAAACATATACGTTTGTGTCTAATTTCCTGTCGCTCAGAACAACACTTTTATGGCTAAAAACATAACCAAAGAGAGAGACTGCAACCTTCTTTAGCACATACACTACAGTAGAAGGACCTGTGGTCAGTTTTCTTAATTCTGGGCATTAACAAATCCTTCTAATTTGCTGTTCCCTTAGTACAGCTGAAACAACTGGACACATCTACAATTTTTATGCAGTTGAAAACGAACAAATAATTCTCCTGTAAAGGTGTTGTTTTGTTTTCTGAAGCTGTTCACGGGAAGTGCTAGGACCAAATATTTATTTGGTTTTCACTTCACTCTTCTTATATCCCAGATTGAGCTACAATCATGAACAGTATTTAGGTCATTATTAGCAGTCTCTTCCAGTTCATGACATAGCACCTCTCTTAAGCAGCCATATAGAAGAAAGTGAAGCAGTAGCTATAATTTGGGAAAACTTTCATTCACACCAAACATTCAGTGGTCGATTCACATATATCAGTGTGCGTATTAGAGCTGTAGATAGAAACTAAGAATGCTTTTATTATCTCGTGTTCTAGTTAAGAAAGCTTGTAGTGTCTGTTTTTTTTCTTTGGTGACTGTTTCAACATTCACACTAATTTTGAAGCTTCTTAGCAACACCAGATTTCATGCTCTTAGAATCAGTGTATTTGCAGGATTTGTTTTTCTGTGCTCTGTAAGTGTGTGGTTGTGTGATGTGACTTTATCTTGCTTAATGTGAAAGAAGAAAATTCCTTCAAAATCCTGTGGAACTCGGATGAGCTGGACCATCCTTCCTGAATTGGAGTGCAGTAATAATATTTTCCATTCTGAACAGGAAAAAAAAAACAAGGAACTAGCTTTGTGCTTTTCTCTTAACAGGATCCCTGTGTTTGTTCTAAGAATTTCATCCACTGATTTTATCACTGAATTCCTTCTAGTATAGTAGAAAGGGTTTATGTAATATTTGCTTAGCAGTTGGGTTGCTGTTTGTCCCCAAAGAGACACACATGGAATTATGTGAGAAAACACATCTTAGGAGGTAAGGGCTGACTTTCTGCTGCGCAATCTATGGAGCTTCTGTTTGCCAGCTCTGGAGGGTCTGAACTTCCGGTGTTAAAATTGGGGAATGCTTTGAGCCCACTTGCTGCTGGAGTGACCTGTCAGCTTTGCTCTCCTTGAGCTGAAAGAAAGTAAATAGGTATTCTAAATGGGGTTATACTAGCTGATAGCGTTGGTTCCTTCCAGTTATTTAAGACTGATCCTGCTCCTTAGTGATAACTGTTCTGCACTTCGGATGTTTCTCTACTAGTGAACCACACACAGGGCAGTGTATGTTAAACACAGTCATTGTTTTACCTGTTTCTTAAAATTAACTAGGCTGAAATGAAACAGCCCATTATAATAATAGTTTATCTAGTTTTGCCTTTTCCAGTCTCATGTATTACACAGCTGATAATAGCAGCTAACAGAAGCAAGGAATTTTTTTTTCTTTCTTTCAAATTCTTGTAAAAGGATTAAGTAAGGGTGCAAGTATTGTAGTAGATAGCGTAAGTGAAGGCACTCACTTAGAGGTGCTTCTTGTGACTGGGAACAAGGATGTTAAATATTCTCATAGTACATCTCAACATAACAAATTCCATTTCCTCACAGTTGGAACTGTGCTGGGAGCACATTGAACAGTTACTGGAGTAAACCAGTAGCCATGCAAGCAGCTGTACTTAGCAGCTCCAACAGAGAGCAAAGGCTGGGGAGGAGGGAGACTGGAAAGAACTGCAGACTGCATCTCTGCAGAAGCTCAGCCTGAGAGCAGTGATGCGACAACAGCAGCCTCTGCTGCAGCTGGCTTACCAACACAGACTACTGCCTTGGGCATCACAATTAATGTAACATTACAATTAAAGGGAGATTAAGTCTTTGATTCCAACTAAATGCAATAGTACCAAACCTGCAAGAATCTCAGACAAAACTCATAGAGACCAAGTTATTAAGTGAGATTACAAGGAGCAAATCCTTCTCCTACATTAAACTGGGTAAAAATAAGACTAAGGATGTATTTGAGGAAATTAACACTTTTAAAGTGAGTGGAAAGTTTGGCTTTGAAAGAAAAATCAACATTCACCTATTTATTCTGAAGACACTGGCTAAGAGTATTTTGAAATTAGTTCTCTTAAACTGACTTCTCCATTTGATGGGTCAAATTCAAGCCAGAGTATTGCTTCCTGTTTCCTTCATGGTTAAAGCTACATTCCTATTCTCCTGCACTCCTCCCAAATCAGAAGCTTGTCAGTGCTCTCAGACAGGGTCGAACAGGATTACTTTACTTGGAAATAGTTGGGAGTGCTTCTAGTAAATTTAGCTGACTTAGAGTGGAGAACCATGCATCTGAATCAGATACGGGAGCTGCAAAGCAGAATTCTGCTGGCCTTGCTCATAAAGATGACAGGTTTTAGTACAACTCTAGTACTAGATTAACAGTCTTGTATGAGGTTTGCTTAACAGAATCACAGAATGGCTGAGGGTAGTATGGACCTCTGGAGGCCATCTGATTTAAGCTCCTCCTCAAGTATGGACACCCAGAGCACGGTGCCCAGGGCCCTATCCACAAATGCAGGAGTCTCTTGTCAGGGCAGAAGGGAATGGAATTACATATGTAAGCAAAATACCTAATACAGTAGAAAATTTTGACTGGGAAGAAGTGTTTAAATCTCAAATGCTTTTAAGCGTTAGGTGCTTTTAAGAAATTCAATGCATTAATAGACCTCAGTTCCTATGATATATAATATAGACAGTCTCACCAATTAAGTTTTCCATACATTGCCCTCTTGGATGTTTCTGGTATGGTGCTTTTCTACAGCTGTCTTACTTAATAGTGCTGGATAGTATTTAAAAGGAGCAGTGCTGGCCTTTCCTTTCTTGTGTACTGCTCACAGGATGAAGTACGGTAGGTCAGGGAGATTTTAGCACAGACAGATGCCTTTATAAAGACCTACGGTTCTATGCAACTTTATATATTAACAAATAAACATTGAATTGTCTTCCAGCATTATGGTTCACTGCCAGCCTAGTTACATTTTCTACCTTTATAAAAACAAGGATAAAACAGTGCTTAACAGACCTTAATCTCTAGTCAGTAAAAGAAACAGTATTTGTATCACTTTGAAGTACAGTTTGTATAAAAGTTGAACTAATAAAGGGTTATACCATAATTAATGCAACTTTTGTTCATTTCTTTCTGTTACAGAAGTTTGAGTATCTGCTTGATCAGATGAAATAGGGTACTTCAGCCATGCTGAATGTACAGCACAGGCAGTCATGAAGAAGCTACGATACAGAGTCAGTGCATTAAAGCAGTCTAGACTGTATCTACCAGTAGCACATTTTGCCAAACAGAGGGAATACACAGCAATAAACAAAGCAAGTGTTTGCTCAAACAGTAAAATCCTTCCCATGGATTTTTCTCCTGCCTTCACTCATAGTTTCTGAATAGTGCAGCCCTTGATGAAAGAGCGAAGGGCTAGCAACTGGACTGAAGAATGTGGCAGTCCAGTCCTGCAAAAGACAGCGTGATAACAAACTGGCATACAGGGAAAAATGAATTCACCATCCATCAGGTAAAGAATCTCATCCTTAATGCAAGTTTTTTATACTTGCTACAAGAACCCATTTGGGATATGGTCATTTAAGAACAGGAAAATTCGGAAGTTGTAAGGTAGATATGTGTTTGCTTAAATATTAGCAGTCAGGGCACTCTAGAGCATGATTTAGTTTCATACAGTACTCTGTATTATCCCAAGCATGTTCTGTTACCTGATGGGAGTAGTTAGTTACCCAGCGGGAAAAGGCTGAAAACTTGCACATGGCAACTACAGATGGTATTCACACGTATCTTGTAGATAACGCATTTATCTGCCTAGTCACAGCCATATTTCAGGCAGTATAGAACAATAATAATAAAGGCTGTATAGCTGCTGAAGACTTCAGAAACTTGTCTCACACTTATCCTGTAATATATGCATTTGACTGTGCTTGGCTAGGCCAATGCCTGAACCAAGGCATTCTTCCAAATTTCAGCTGGCAGAACAGCCATTAATGACCATCATCTCCTTTCTTTACCCAGCTGCCTGACACATGGGCTGTGTGCTCAGCCCCAGGACTTAGGAGGAAGAATTGTATCGCACTGCGGATCTGTTCCACGTTCTTGCTCCTCCCAAGTGTTTTGTTCACTGGGTGGGTGTACAACTACTGAAGAGTGTTTTGACACTGGCATTAGCTCCAGTTGTTAGGAAACAGAACCTGAACACTTGTTTTTGGGCACGGTATAAAAAGCAAAATTTAATGGTTAGAATGTTATTTACTCATGGAAGGATTCCAGTTTAAAAGAGTCAAACCAAATAAAGAGCATTATTTCAAGTTGAATTTATCCAAGAAAGGAACCACTTTGCATCGAAGGGCTACAGAGTTCGTTAACAAAAAAAAATGACGTTCTTCTTTTTCAAGTTTAACTAAATTTACAGATTGCATAAATCTTAAAGAACTTAACCAACCCTCTGTTTCTTCCTACTTCGAAAACGAGTCGTGTGACATGCCATATATTTTGAACTTTGAAGAACAAGTACTGTACATCTACATGTTTATTCCATGCCTGACATTTTTCATTTCGAATTCCCTGACAGAAAACAAATTGTTCGTATCCCTGCTGGTTTCAAACACAGTGAAGTTAAAAAAACAAAATTAAAACCTTAAACACACGGTCTGAAGGAGCGAGTTGGCTTGAAAAAATAGTTATGCAGTGCTCCTTAAAATAATAGCATTAATAGCTGTAATGCCTGAGAGCTCCACCCATTTTAGTCATTACGGTTGCATCGTTAATAGAATTACATCTTGCTGTTATTTTCACCATTCAGAAAACTGTGTGACTTGCAATATTTTTTTTCTTCATGTTCCTTTATATAGCGACAAAAATAGATGCTTTTGTGAATGAATATTTTTCCCTTTAAGTGCACCCAGTCAATCAATAGAAGATTACCACTCCATAGGTTATGTCAGCTGACTTTGTGCCTGCTCATCAGCTCACAAACCGTGGAATGTTATGGCCCCGAGTCTCCCACAGACATTCTGCTCAACTGAGGCCTTCTGTGGTTCAGGTAAAAGCCATCCTGATTTAGCCAACCAGCACAAAGCCAAAAAAAAATGCAATTTGAAGTGTGATCATACTTCAGAAACACTTGAAACAGGTTGTTCAGGTTTATGATAATAAGCAGATTAGCTGTCCAAAGTAAGTTAAGATTACTTAAAACATTATAACTGGGCCTTATGTAACTAGATGAAGACCCCTGTATAGCACTTCTGTAACACCAAGAGATCAAAGCGTAAGTGGAGGTCAACTGAGAAGGAATGCAAATATGTAAATGTGTTCCATCAGTCCATTGAGTATAACATGAAAATAAATTTGGAGGTGAATCTACTGGTAACATTTCTCCATGACTCCTACTTGCAAAAGATTTGCTCTTCGCAATATATCTGTCTATGAATTACAGAAACAAAAATCCAAGCCGTCTATTCAAAGGAAAGTTTTAGTATTACTGCTTCACTATGTGGTTGTTCAGTTTTCACATCTATTTACACTCTTTCCTCAGCTACGTAAGTCAGCTGATGGGCAAGCACCAATTACCTCCTGGCTCTCTGGCAGTATGGGTATCTTTCTATTTAACCACAAAACATGATCTGTTTTCCAACAAAATAACATTTATCCTCCCTGATGTGTGAACTGGAATTAGAAAGGAAATACTATGACATTATCTTATCAAAGTCAGTGACAGATTTTCTGTGAATTTTAACAGGTGCAAGATCTTGCTCAAGCATCTAATCAGATTACCAAAAATGTACAAAAAACCTATATACATTAATTAATCCACAAAAGAATACAAACATAACTGTAATTTCAGTCAATCTTCTATCATCTGCTACAACTGCTCTCGGATGTACCTCAATCATTAAGAACCAAGATCGGCTAAAGAAAGGGCTAGTGGCTCTAAACCTGAGAGAAAAAACTAAAGTTGTCTTCCATACATTTATATAGAATTTTCTTGCAGTAATAAGTCACACACAAAACATCCGTACCTTGCTTTTGGCACAATTAATATTTTAGAAGTCTTTCAAGGCTCAACTCAACGAAGTTCTTTACCGAACAGTCTACTGTCCACAAAAAAATTAAAACATTCTTTCAAAAGGAACAAAAAAAATATACAATTGTACACAAAAAAAAAGTCTTGAATTTTATTGTGATTTCAAGTCTTGTATCAAACAAAAACTTCTCTTCAGACAAAAATATTCTCTTGGTGTCCTCCAGATACCAGCAACTCTGAATTGGTCCTTTAGTGCCTCCGTTTGCTTTGTCATCTTCACAGAAGTTCCTGCGGTTGAGCTGTTCCATGAGGTCTCATTTTATCGTGTGAAGGAACGTACATGACGACCTCTTCCACTGCCTCCACTAACAAACTTCCCTCTTGAGCCACCACTGCTACTACTATTAGCACTTGTCCAAGATGGTCCAATTCCTCCGCGGCCTCTGGAAGCACGATCGCGAGGACTCGGTCGGTAGCCTTAAAGCAAAGAAAAGTATACTCAGTTGGAAAAAAA
>JANHGO010001080.1:0-36130 GCA_024606505.1 Aquila spilogaster | reverse complement strand
TGGAGGAGCAGGAGCCTGTGCAGAAACCGCAGGAATGGGAAGCACAGGCTGGTAGGGACAGAGTCTTGAGAGATTTCTCTGCAGAGAGGAGCAGCAGGAGTAAAATACATGAGCCTTTCTCGAGGACGACCAGCAGGTATCCTAGAGGGGTATGTTTGAGCAGGCTGCTGCACACCGAGGTCTATCTGTACCTTGGTGGATCCCTTAGCAACCTTTCAAGTCAGACAAGATCTGCAGCGAGTACTAATGGCTACAGTCAGGCTTTCTCCAGCGTAATTTACCCGTGTCTAAATGTATGTAAAATAAGTTCTGATGACACTTTTTCTTATGAATTAACAGGTCTTGCTGACACAAATCAGGAACTCAATACAATATTCAGCAAGCACATTAAATCTCCTTCTAACATGCAGCATGCTGAGACACTCTTCGTTATTACCTTAAAGTACTAGAAGCTGGAGAAATGCCAGCTTCTCCCCTCTGATGGCAACAACAATGACATAGGCAGAAATAATTAGCTCTCTGCTACAGGACTGGCATGAATGATGCTGTTCTTCAAAGCACGTTTCTCTCCCTTTAGCTGCTATGCAGAAATCCTTGATAATTAATCAGCTCTTGGTGACACCGCAACACTAATAAATCCTCAAGAGTTGCGTTTAATGTGTTGTGCAGATACGCAGACCTCAGTATTGTCAAGACAGTTGTGCTGCAGATTGAGCCTGAGCTGGGGTAACAGCATAGCCCCGCTGAGGTCGAAGGAGCTCGGAGGACTTAACCGCACTGACGATCTGCCTTTGCATGCAATGTCAGAGCAAGTCCTTGTCCTTAAACCTGAAAAAGTAAGAGCCCTTTGGGTTTCCTACAGACTTTGACTACTATAGTTGGGAAGCAAATATTTTCTGGCAAAGAAAGCCTATTCTGATTCAGTGGATTTTTAAAGGAGCTAAATTATCACCCCAAAATACAAGCTGGAACTTTTTCTCTTGAAGTTTACAAAAATCTGACTATTCTTTATTCAATTCCCTGTGTCATTATTATACACATCTACTTTTCCTGCTTTGTTTTCCAAAGCAGGAAACCCTCAGCTCTGTGCAAGGCTGATCTTGGTGGGATGCTCTGGCAAGAAATTCTGGCAGTTGTCTGGGACGCTTGCCTGCAAGAGTGGGTCACTCTCTGCTATTAAACAGGCACTGAGGGCTGACTGCACACCTTTTCTTCTTTTTTTTTTATTTTGGGAATGGGTCCTTAAGAAAACACTAATGAAAGTTCTGCTCTGAAGGTCTGATTCAGGAAAAAGAGCACAATTTCTTGCTGAGACATGACTTCACTGAGTGCCCGTCCTAGGACAGGCAAGCTTGTAAACTCATAAGCTTGGGGTGAGAGAGCAAGCTTACCCAAGCATGTGTTTATGATAGCTAAGGTTGTTCATGGGAATCCTTCATTACTAAACACCACAAATCAAAGCATCTTTTCATAGCACCACAGAACAATTCCCTTTACCATATCAGAAGAGAGGGTTAATTTTTTCTCACTAAATTACGTTGCAATTATAATCTGCACCAGAGAATAATTTATTCCTCCATTGCAATGCCGGAGATGCTTTCTCACTTTTACAGCATCAATTTCTCCTGCTATTGGCAAATACTGTAACAAAGAGCAGGAGATGGTTTCAAATGTGTCCATCCTACTGACATGGATTGTAATGAGAGTAGAAAGTGGGCCAACATCAGCTCTCATAGTGTCAGTAGCATAAGCCTAAGTGCCAAGCCATTTTAATTAATTATGTGCTAATAGTCTCTGGCCTGATGCAGCATTCAGCATACTCTATGTGTACAACTTATACTCATCAGTTCTATTTTTCCTTTTTGAATAAAAATTAGCAGTAATCCTTCAATTCTGTGGAAGCCTTCTGTTGCAATCCAAAAGTCAATGCAGCATTCAGGCTTCATATGTACTTTACCATTCCCTTAGGCCATTGTTTAGATGGCATTTTTAGGAAAGTTAAACACTATTAGTATCCTGTGTCCTACTTTGGCACAGCAAAGTCACTCCAGAGCTGCTATGGGTAAGGTTTACAACTACTTTGGGGCACCAGGCAGCCAAAACAGCAGAAGCACAATGGCAAATAAGATCCTAATAGCCAGAAATTCATAAGAAAGATTTTTATTTTGGCAGATACTTTTTCGGGTTTGGGGTTTTTTAAATGTCATCTCTTTCCCTATGGAATGGTTGTCTTGGTCTCTCTGCCATAGGCTGATGGAAAGTCCCCTGTTGCAGTGAGTGGAGGGATGTCCTCTGTGGACCTTTTTCACTGTGAAACCAAATATTTTAGAAGTGCCTGGACTGATCTGGAGAATTCTTAGTATGATTAAACATAGAATTGGAGAGAAAGCAAAATCTGCACATGGTGCTGTGGCAAAGTCCCCGGAATTGATGGTGGTTTCTCTGGTAGAAAACAGTCCTGCAGGAAGGCAGCTCACAATTCAAGGCTGATTTGGAAGGACTTGGGAATTTGCTGTCTGGCTTCTGTTTTAATTGTTGTTTAGCTGTAAACACTCCCTCAACCCAGACTGGATGGCAAATATCAAAATCAGAATAATTAAATGCTTGCAAGTACTAATGAAGCTCCTAAATAAGCAAAGACATTCAAATGCAATAGGCTTTAGAACCATGTCAGTTCTTTATATCTATGAGATTGCAGCTTAAAAATGAGATACGCTTTTCTCCTAGCTCACCAAAGCACAGCTATTTTCAGCCTAAAATATCTCTTCTGTACAGGCAGGAAAGCACTGTGATACTCAGGGTATTTAGTAACATAGTAAATGTACAATAGTCGTGGTTATTTTGACGATTCTCTCTCCCAATTAGTATTTATTTTGAAAAGGCAGATCGTAGCTTTCTGTGGAGGTGCCATAATGTGTGCTGTAACCCCATTACTAGATTATATTCATAGCTTTCTCATGCAAGATCACGTACATACAACCCAAGAAGAAATTCAAGCTCTTTTCTTTTGGTGGGCCTACTTTTGGCTGTGAAGAACACAAAAAGGGCTCTGGTTAAAAATCTGCCTTCCTGATCCACATATTCGTTCCATGTAAAATAAAGTCTCCCTACCTCAAAAACTGCACTTTCTCCTCTGGGCACACAGACCCCAGTACTTACACTTTCTCATGAGCACATGGACCTTTCCCTAGAGGCAGGCACAGTATGTGCCGATGAGACCATGAGAAAATCACTGCCTCGCTCATCGATGGAGAGCTGTAACTTCAGTTAAGGCAGCTCTCTTTGCTGCTTGAAATGAAGATGAGTAGAGCAGGAGGCTGACTTTGGAAGTTTCTAGTGGTAAATATCTGGAGACTACTATCCCTGTCAAAAGGGATGGATGTTTCAACAGCTAGTCAGCCAATTTCACGCTAAAATTAAAGTTGTCAGTCATCAGGTGGCCTGCTTGGTAGATAAGTGATATTACAGTTTCACATACCCAACCTTTTTCCATTGGTCAGAATTTGATGCAGAATCCTTGCTGGCATGCCATTGACACATAAAATGTAGCAATTATTGCTAGCATTTTTATTCTCAAGGTTTTTTGGCACATTGAGCTCAGATTCCCATTTGCTTGGTTTAATACATGTAAACAATCCAATTTTTCATCAGTTCTGCTCAAGAGCTCATCAGTGACTGCATATGGGTGTAATCAAGTAAGCATCGTTTACTAAATTCAAAGCTTAGTTCTTTCGTTTCCATCAGTTCCCACTTCTTTTAAAATTTCCTAGAACATCTCCATATTTTTAAATAGCGTTAGTCAGGATTCTTGTTTGTTTGTTTGTTTTACTCTTACCGATATCATTTCAGTTCTTCTTTTTTTTACTACTTGAACTGTAATTCTACTTTCCCCACATAATTTCTTTGCAAAGCCAGATGGACAGAAATGGTCCCATGCCATGCTGAAATACTCCATGTTATTTATATGAGATAAATTTGCTCCTAAACAATTCTGAAGAACGTGTTCATTATATAATATCTACTGAATTTGTCATTCAACTCATTCTTATTTCATCTTTCATCATTCTGCTGTTCTTCTCTATATGCGTGTACTGGAAAAGGGGAAAAAAATAAAAGCTGTAGAGAACATGATGACAGAAATCTTGTGAGATGGATGAATTTGTCTGTCACTGTTTTGCCCCCAAGATGACAAGTAGATTTTTTTTCCTCACCCTTTTTCCTCTTCTCCCTGAAGTATACAGAGCTCCTCTGCGTTAAGCAGAAAAGCTGCTTGGTGCCACTGCTGGGGAGCAGAGTACAATGCCTGCTGCTCAGTGTCAGTGCTCCCAACTGACTTGCTGATTTTCCATGCTCAGGATTTCATGTGTCTCAATACTCCTGATGTGCATCTCTGGAAATCCATCCATGGAAAAAATACATTTATTTCATCAGGAGACTACACTAGACTTTTTGGGAACATGTATTCGTAGCAAGTTATCTGTGGTACATATCCGATATCTTTACTTTATTCAGGTACGGCTCTTCAAAGCAGACTTTCAAAGGGCAGAAATCCCCAGTGTGGTGTTCAAAGACCGAGGCTTCAAGGCAGAGGGAGTGAAAACCCTCCCACTGCAGTTAGACATCTCAGCGGACATCAGCATTTCTTCCTTCTTCATGCGGTGCCTATTGCTGCACTGTTATGCTAATCATGCCTGTGAAGACAGACTGTACTTTTCATTTGGTACAATGGCAAAAAGCCATTAGTATAAAGACGGTGGCTGATTTTTTAACCCCTGTGCCTCCTTTGCCTTTCAAAGCTTTTCAGCTCGGCCTTGTATTCCCTATGCCATCACCAATCTCAAAGACCAAGAGAAAGATGGTTTGGGCTCCGCAGCACTGACAAAGCAGCACAGTCTTTCTGCTCACGCTTTCGTTCCAGCCCATGTGCCCAGAAGCAAGGTTGTACACCAAAGCCTGGGCCCAGGCAGGAGGAGATGTGCTGGGGAATTGCCAAGAATTTTACTCTCTGCCACAGATATTTTCACGCACGCCTGGATCAGCTCTGTCCTTAATTGAAATCATCCTGTCCTCGATATGCTAATCCTATCCTTTGTGGGAGTTCCTTCACCTCCCTGTGCTTTCTGCTTGCATGTTTGCAGCTCAGTGTCACTGTTATGGGAAGCGGCATCCTGTCTTTGAGTTTTTTCTGCCTCTTTGAACTGAAATGTTAAACCTTTTCCCCATAGGCCTTCCGATTTCTCCCATTTACTGCATAAATGCTGCATGAAATGCTGGGATCTCCCTCATCTGGACCCAAGTGCTTTGTGATGAATATTAAAAGATATCTTATAAATTATCTGTTCTATTGCAATGGTAAAGACTTCTGCAGGTTCACTTTTTCCCTTGCCTGGGACACAGTGTCTCCCCCTTTTTACTAATCTTCTTGACTTTAAGGTGCTTGAAATTCTGCTCCCAACAGCAGAAGTTAAAAATTGAGTTAGAAAAAGAACACCAGTTCCTCCTGTCCTGTAGGATTAGACTCTTCAGCTCACTTTGATCATTGTTTGTTTACTTGTTTCACCATAATTCCTCATTTGATCTTACTATTCGCATGTTTTATTTGGTGGGTTATTGTGCAGGTCTGCTGTTTCAAGGTTCACTTACAGTAGCAGGCAGGAAATTATGTTCTGTCCACAATGTTCAGAGTTTCCAGCTCCAAAAAGTCATCTGTAGGAAAAGTCTGTGTGAGGAAGTACAATAAACGTGTGGAAATTTTCTAAATCAGTGCCACTGGCTCATAGAAGGCACACAAGAATAGCCATCTCTATTGGTTCTAAGATGGTGGAGGAAAGACACCCCCCAGCTCATGAGTTTCCGTATTAAGCAAGAACAGTGTTGTTTCAATTAGCAGAAGTACAAAATGAGCTTGTACTTTTCAAATTACTCATTTTCACCAGTCAGTCCTAAGGCCCTGATTCAGCAAAGCAATAAAGCTGAAATCATTCTCTCCCAGCAAGCCTCACCACCCCAGTTACAACACAGGCATCGTGACAGCACAGCTCTAACACATGCCTTCATTTGCTATCATGATTAAAGAAAATAACCTGATACCTTTGACTACTTCTTAAAATAACTTCAAAGGGCTTTTTACATGGAGAATTTCTTGTGGGGGCACACTACAACCAAACAGCAATGTGTTTTAGGAGTCCTTATCTCAGAGATGTGGCCACGTTGCAGCATTATAACCATGGTAGAGCCTTTACTGTAATGTTCTAGAGGTCAGGTTGAAAACGCTGGTTTGCCTTTTAAATCCTATGTTTATAACACAATAACAAAGCATTTTTTGAGCAATTTGTCATTGCAGTGATTTGTTACTTAAGTGATCGTACAGGTAGTTAATTCAGCTTGAATGATATATTAAGGAAAAAATCATACACTCTACAGAGCAATATGATTGAAAATCCTATTGCAGTAAGACACTAACATAGCATTTATAATATTGGATGAGGTAGTCATGTAAAAATGGTGATGTAAACATAGAAAATGACCATTCTTTTATGCTGTTTCCTTCCAAGTCATTATTTATGCATCTGTTGTCTTAGACTCCAGTTATTTGTTTAGTAACTGTATATATTAGTAACTGTAGTTGTAAAGTTACCTTTACCTTTACAGATTGTTAGGCTTGCATCCAGTACAGAGTAAAAACAGGACTTTATCTATTTATGCTATCTTATATCGATAGGCTAAGGCAGACATTTTTTTTTGTCCTTCCTCATCTTTAGCTATGGAAAAATGTCGATTAGTCAGAAGAGGTGGTTAGCAGCACAGTGGAAAGTTCTTACGAATAAACTCTTTGGAAAAAAATGTGACCTTAACAAAACGGAAGTTGGAAGCATTAGGCACCCTGTAAATAGTTTCGTTTTACAACTGCTAAAAGGGTGGAAGAATAGATTGCAGTCCCTGAGCTAAAGCACTGACATGGCCAAAATTGCTCAGGGATGTAACAAGTGAAACACCTTCCATTACACACCCTAAACAGCATCTCAGGGGTCATAGGAATAGGCAGGATAGTGCTACGGTTGCTTCCACATATGGCTATAAGCACCCGTAGGCTGGAAGGCCAGTGTGAGGTGAGAACTGCTACAAGCAAAGGCTATTAAAGTGCTCAGGACCAGAAGATGTTCTTGCAACATGGACAACGGTTAAACAACATTAAAGAGTGTTAACACGTTAATACAACGTAGGTTTCTTCTCCGAGTTTCAAACGCAACAGTGTAAGGTGGACTCCATATAGCTATGGTAAATAACACAACGTAGTGGTGGCTGAGGTCTCTAACTGGGTAGGTCAAAATCCAGAAGCTGAGCAGTAAGAACTGTGGCACTCCTGGTCTTGTCAGGTGCCCATAAAAACCTGACCTCTTGCTGTGCAAAGGTTTGCATTGTTCATAGCCAGGCATCTGAGAAGGAGCAAGGCTATTCATTCAGTGGAGTTAAAAACTGTGACTGTTGTTACTGCTCAGTTTAACAAAGAATTCTTTCCTAAGACTGTGTTAGAGCTGTGGTTTGATCACGCAGATACTTGGTGCTTTAAAAGCCATTGGTATTAGCAATTATTTGTAGTTGCTAGGACTTTTTGAAAAACTTTTCTTGCCTCACACGATTTGTTGAGAAAGAAGGCTGTTCTCTGCTGGATCTCTCAACCTGAAAAGGTCTCTACTTTGAAGTTTTCTAAGTAAACTTTCAGATGCATGAGACAAAAATAAGCAAAAAGGGGCAGTGATTTGTTTAGTTTTTAAAAAAAGTTTAAATTCAAGTCAAAAATCTTTTTGTGTACAAAATGAAACTTCTTGATAGATATGGACAGACTTTCTTTTATTGTTTTTCAGATTTTTTTCTTATTTGCAAAAGTGAGCTCACATTATAAAATTGCATCTTGACTTTGACAGAAAAACTGTCTCCTGCCCAAACCTGGCTGTTATCTCAATATGATGATAAGGTTTTCATGTCATTCCGTCTTTGAGAAACAAGTGTCAGCTCACTTTGACTCACCACCAAGTCAAAATACCAGTTCACTTCAAAAGAAATCTGCACAGAGCAACAGACACGGACGCTGCGAGTTAAGCACAGTGACCCACCGTGCTCAGTCAAGCTGTGATTTTACAATAGCAACGACGTGCCCATGTTAGTGGAGAGCAGATAATTCCTGAGCATCTGATCTGTGTCTCTCTCTAAGATCTCTTGCTATGTAATTTAATAAATTAATTATTTTTAATGAGCAAAAAATATTAAACAGGAATTTTGCCTTCTGTGATTTTAAACACTTTGTTAAAAAAAAACCCCAACCAACAAACACCCAAACCAACTTTTCTTCCTGATTCCAGTTAAGAGCTCAAATAACCCTCTGGAACAGGATTTTCCTGGGTCAGTGTTTCCATCTCAAGTGAATTCTCCCATTTATACCTCCTCGCCCTTACTGACCCTTTGCTGAGGACGGTGCTGGTGTAGTACAGCACTGCTTCACCTGGAAGCCATCTCACACCTTCAAGCCAAATCGCTCCCATGCTACCTGACGCCCAAGCCTCCACCAGCACGCACAACCGCACGCCTGCCTGTTGATGTGGTCAGTGTCTTGCACGCGGCGATACGAAGGGAACGGAACTCCGCTGACCCGTGACTGCGTTTTACAGATCTCCCTCTCTCACCAGCACTGCCTGGTTTCACTTCCGAGAAATTAGATCAAATAAAAGTTCAATTGTTTCGCAATGAATTGCAGCGAGGCAGCGCTGTCAGTTTAATTAACTCCTAACTCCAAACTCGAAGCCTCTAATAAAGGTGCTCAGGAGAAGATGGTTACTGGAAATAAAACAAATGATGGCAGAGTTGTTTCTAACAGGGCTGAGGTGGTGTTCTTCGGAAGGGAACGGTGTATGGAGAACGTCTCTGCGACGCAGTGAGCCTGTAACCAGCTATGCCATCCAGAGCAGAGAGAGCGGGGAAATCAGCTGGAAAAGGTTACACACGTTGAGTTGGGCCTCATACAAATTACTTTAGGGGGAAACTTCCTCTCATACGAAAGATCAGCTTAGGCTGGAACGCAACATAAGCCTTATTTTTCAATGTTTTTAGTGGATTTTGAACAACAAAGACCCTGTGCTGGCCTGCTAAACCATGCCAGATGTAATCTTTAAGGATTTTAAAGGGAAGATTCTTAGAGGCATTTCCTGGATAATAACAAATCTCTCAAGAGGGCTTGAATCTGCAGAAGAGGAATCGACTAAAACCACCAAATTCATGGTTGCTTACTTATTGACAACAGCCCATGGGCTGTTTCAGCCCCTGCTGTAGCCTGGGAAGGTGGGAATGAAGGTGTGAATTTAATTTCTCTGTCAGCTCTGTCACTATCACAGTTTTTTCATACCTGATGCAAATCTGAACTATAGGCAGCCCAGCTGTGAGGGTGACTGAGCACTGGCATGGGTTTCCCAGGGAGGCTGTGGACTCTCCATCCCTGGAGATATTTAAAAGTCGTCTGGACACGGTCCCGGGCAATTGACTCTAGGTGGCTCTGCTTGAGCGGCAGGGATGGACCGGACAACCTCCAGACGGACCGCACAACATTCAAACCTCAACCATTCTGTGATTCTATGGGCTGGGGCAGCATCCGATGCAGAACAGGCTCAGAAATCCCTGTTCCCTCCTGTACTAATGAATTGCTCTGTTCACTCCCTGTTTCCTGAAGTGGATCTGCTTTTAGATAGAAACTCCTGGGCATAAGTGACCATCATGATGGCAGATGGATGGTTTGGGGAAGTACAAATAAATATTACTCCAAAGGAACAGAGAAGTCTTATTCTACTTTTACTTTGCTTCTTTCTCCCCATAGGGAATGAGTGAGGTGTATTCAGCCAACTGGGTCACCTCTGTGGATGTCAGAAGAGAGTGAATAATCAGTAATTTTTAATTTGATTCATTTTACACCTTTTCTCCCCCTGGCCACCTGAAATTCTACTGAGCAGATGATAACTTCCCTGGAAATGAGTCAGCATAGTAAACCCTTCTGCAAACAGGTTTTGGGCTGTAGCTTATGGTACATAGAACATCTACAGCATTTGTTGTTCAAGATTATAACTGTTTTTATTGGGCAATACTATGACGTCCTCACTAGAGGGACAGTAAATGCATAAATCAGATGTTTACCATGATTAATCAACTATTTTGACTTTTAAAACCTTTGTTTTCTGAAAGTATTTGCTCTCTTTGCTTGAAACATATTGTTCACGCCAACATATTTGCTAAGAATTTTGCAAAAAAACAAAGACAAAACAGATACAAAGGAGGAAACACATATGTTTTAAAATGGGAGACTCATTCTTCTAAAAACATTTTTATGTTTGCCTAAGTCTCCAAATATGAGTAATTTTTTCATTTTACTGAGACAGACTTGCAGCTCAACTAGACTTGACATGAATTAGTAAGAAAGACCCTCCAAAATCTGCTGCTACAGGAGAAACAACATGTTGCGGTATCCAAAACATCTAGAGGGGAATTATGCAAAGAGATTACTCATCACTGGAGCAAAGTCTTAATTTCAAGTTCCCAGCGCTGATTTACGCCTGGGCCACAGCACCAACTTCTCTCCCTGTGCGTGTTCCCTCGTGCAATAGGAAAAGGCTTTTTTTGCCTCCCCTGTAACGGCTGTTGGCTGAGACTTGAGTCTGATCCGACCCGTGACGAATATGTGCGCATCTATGAATTGCAACAGCACAGAGCTGATCTGAGGGTGGTACTGTAACACCAGCCCAGGCTGGTGACCAGCAAGATATCGAGCCCTCATTCAAGAACGGAACTATACGCTCACCCGTCAGCTGTGACTTTCGTTGGCCGTCCTCATAACAACTTCTATTTTGCTGGATGGGAGTGAACTAAACACAGTCTAAATTCCTGCATAAACAGAGGTGATTCAGGGTTGCTCTGTCACTGCTGTGAACTTTCAAATATTGACTGACAGCGCCCATTTCTGGAACACACAATAAAAGCTGTAATTAAAAAAAAAATGCTTTTACCTTTATGGTTGCAGAGAAAAGTCTGAAAATGTGACACTGGGGTATGTGGATGGCTAAGAAGCTGAGAAATAATAATAATAATAAAAAACAAATTAAAGGAACCACAGGCTGTGTTAGTCTTAAAAATTTCATGACTTCAAAAGAAATTTGGGGATGGTCAAATTCTTGAAGCAGAGGTTATTGACTCTGCTAGTTTGACTTTCTGGCAGTTGGTGTTGACAACAAGCTCATCAAGTTGTACATAATTTTAGAAAAATAAGCAAAACCTAATTTATTACATTCCATGGCTTCTATTTGTTATTTCTGGGCTTGAAAACAAGCTATAAAGGAGTTAATGCAATTGCTACAGAGGCGAGTCCATTGTCTGTGCTTCATGCTGCTGGAACCACTCCACCGTTCCTCAATGTGACCGAGCTGACTCACTGCTCTATCTGGAAAAGGAGAGTTTCACATCTTTATTGCCTCCCACCTCAGTTTAACTGTTGGTGCGCAGCACTGTAAGCTGCTTGGGGAATCCCCTTCCGCTTCGTGATCCTGGCGGACGGCACATTTGGGGCTTTGGGCTTTCTTTTCCGCCTGCTCTGCCTGACCCAGGCAGCAGCCTGGGATCCGCAGGCATGGCATGGGGGCACCTGTGGGCATGAAGGCACAGATGGGGAAGATGCCACTCAGCCACACACAAGGACAGGCAAAGCAAAACACCAACGGGGGATGGCAAGGGGGTGTTCAACTGCCTGGGCCACCCAAGGGCTGGAAAAGACAATTCATTAAGGAGGGGGGAAAGGGAAAAAAATAATAATTTTGCTCTCCTAATCCCTCCCAGCAGGCTGGAAGGGCTTCCCTGGGGGCAGGGACAAGCTGCTCCCTTGGGAAAGGGCTGTGCTCTACACAAGAAAGAGCTTGTCCCTGCACGCCGGTGGGGGGCAGGAGGCGAGGGCACCCTGGAGCAAGAACGGCAGCAGGAAGAAAAGAGAACGTGAAATATAGAAAAACAAAACTGAGAAAGAAGCTCGGAGAGGGAGAAATGATGGCAGCGCTGTCAGGAGTCGGCGACCCAAAGACATCCATCTTCCTTGTGCAAGTTAGAGGGGATCTGATAACACACAAGGTGGTTAAAAGCAATGTCTTTGCACTCTGTCCTGTGTCCTCTAACATCTGTACCAGAGACTTGCAACTCCACGGTTCGCGTTTGGGGTTGTCAGCCCAAGGAGCTTTCACTTCCCATTCATTACTGCCTAAGTGAGCTGCTGGGAAGCCACAGAGCACAAAGCAATGCCACTCATGCTGCCATCGCTCCTATTTTCAGCTCCATGAGCTCCAGAGGAGCGAAGCAATGTGAGGAGAGGATGGGGGAACGAGGCTGCCCAGACACCTCATCACAGCTGTGATTTACCCTTCTCTAAGGCAGCTGATGGAAGAGGTTATGGCTGGGTTGCTCTGCATGAGTAGCATTTGGATTTGGAGAATTCACTGGTTTGGGGTTGTGTGTTTTATTGAGTAGCAAAAAAAAAAAAATCTTTGCTTTTCTGCTGTGCTGTACAAGCATTTCTGAAAAGAGGTGTGGGGCTGGCAACAGACTGCTGAGTGAGTGAGAGACTTTCTGCACATACTCCATATGGGATTGGGGTGGCACATGCCTTTCTCTCCTGCATTGTCGCAATGGACCATTTTGCCTGCTTTTTGGGAAACACCAGGGGGTTTCTTTTCCCTGATTATCTGAATAATTAGATCTGTTTCAGTATTTACAAGCAATTGCTAAACGCTTTAATTTTAAGAAAGCCAGGAGAGCCAGCTCGCTTGGGGTGATGCCACGAGTGGGGCAGAGCCATATGGGTGGGAGAGAGGAGCCTGACTCAGGTCTCTACCAGGGACGTTCTCAGCCTGCTTGTGGGGAGTTAATCAGGCTCTTAAATGTGCTTCGGTGACCTCTGACATGCTCAAAGTTCAGGCCCAACTGCCTAAGATCCCCCATTTGCAAAGTATCTTGTTTCTGAAACTGCCCTTTAACCAGTCACTGTATTCCGCCTGTATTTGTCAGCCAGCCTGGAGGAGAGCTGCTGCCGGCAGTTGTGCAGTGCAGGATCAGGACCTAGTACCTTTTAGAAATTGTGTCTTTGTTTTCCACAGGTAAATTAGGAGCCCTGGCACCTTCCTGTTACAGAGGTGTGCTGCAAACTGAGTGGTGGTGAAGGCTGTGAAGTGTGATGGCGCATAAGGTAAGAGGGATATTGCCGGTATATTTGGGTTTATTTGGTTACAGACTCTGCTCTGGTGCATTGCTGGAGGATGAGCTAAGGAACAAAAAAAGCAATAATAATTTTAAAAAATATTTTTGTGGAAATTACTGTGCATTTCTTGGTTTTATGCTGCTGTCTCTTGGTTCTACGTTTCTGAGGTTTTGTGTTGTGGCATTGGGCCCCTTGTGCCGCCTCATGAGACTGAAAGCCATGACGGTGCTTACAGACTTGTTGACGCAATATGACCTAAGGGGCTTAATTTTGAAGAGCCTTTATTGATTTGCCACTTAGGAGAGAAGTGATAAGCTATCCATCTTACTAGCTGAGATCTTCCTGGCTCTCTAGCCTCAGCACGGCATCTGCTGCAGTCACGTCTTCTGCAGAAAGGCAGAAGTTGAACATCTTTTTGGAGAAGAGTCTCAGGGTTTCCAGGCCAAAGCTCATTAGCTCCTTTCAACAGGCAGTGAAAACAAAATGTGAGCTCCTTAGGACCGGGATTTCTTTTGTTACTTGTCCGTGACTCTGGGTGCAGCAAGACCTCGATCTGCACTGGGGGACCTGATGCATCACCCGAATAACCAAGGGATCATGGGGCTGCAAGACTCATCCAGAGGTCAGCGGAGTCATGCCTAAAGGCCTGCTCAGCTGTGTCTACACTGCTCCTGACTGTTATCTGTCCTCAGAAACATCCTCCATCAGAGGCACCGATGGTCCCCTCGGCCAGGGACACGATGCTCCAGTCCCAGGTGCAGAGTCCGCTGAGCCGAACTCAGCAGCTTTACAATACCAGAGCCTGTTTCACTAGAAGTGAAGCGTCTGATGGAAATGCAGTTCTTATAATGCATTTATGGTGTGATGCCAAAGAAAAAAGTTTGAGTTAAAGCAAGAGATGTTGTGATTGTATTTTTTTTTTCTTGGACAAAAACTATTTGAGGCAAATTTGCAAAACAGTTTCACACAAGAAAGTTGGTCAAAACTTGAAAAAGAAAACAAAGTATTTTAGTCCTCCTTTTTTTTCCAGTCTAAAATACCCCATTTTTAAATGTGTCCATGATATTTTTTTTTTTTTTCTTTTTTTCCCAGAGGATCAAACAAACCAAAAGTGTTTCAGCTTGGGGCTGAGCAAGAAATCTTTGATTGGCCCCAAATGATGGTGTTTTGTTGTTCAGTATTTCATTTTCCTGAGGCCAGCAACACAATCATTTGGCACCAATCAGAAAAATGCTTTCAATTCTTTGCTCATTTGTGGTCTGATAGATCCTCCCTGCTTTCCTACCGGTTTGGTCTGTCATACTGTGGGACCTCCACATTTTCAGGGCTTGTGCCTTCAAGGCTACAACTGCTCTAGGATTAGAGAAGCCCGTGTTTCCGGATGCCTGAGGCAGTGGCTCCCTGTGCCATCTGACTCCAACACCCAATTTTTTCCGACCATAGTTCCTCATGCCCCCATCATCCAGCGTGAAGGAATCTCACCCACTAATACAATAAGAATATTTCTCTTTTCATTGCTGTAGGATGTAGTAACTTTAAAAAAAAAAAAAATTACTTCTGAGAAGGAATTTGTTCCATTGTTATTTGGAATAGTAGTAGTAATAATAATAATGATGAAAACAAATATTAATAACCAGACAGGGCCAGTGCTAGGGGGAGGCAAAATTACCGCAAGTGCTGGGAGCAGCAAAATAGCTGTGGCCCAGCTGTTTTCTGCCCTGGTTAGCAGATGTCTACTTTGCCTGTGGAAGAGCCCTGGAAAGCCAATGCTGCTGTGGCTGCTACTTCAGAAAGAGAAAAGGCTGAGGGGCACCAGTGGCTGCCAGAAGTGTGATCCCTCTCAGCCCCCTCGCCTTAGGGAGGTAAGAAACTGTTTTGGCTACTTGGCCACGAAGCCTTGAGCTGCTTCCCCTTATGCAGTGTTCTGCACCGAGGAGTTTTATAGACTCATATGATAATCTCTAGACCCAAGAACAATAAATCAAAGCACACCTCAGATGTACATCTCAGAGCATTTTGCAAATATATCTTTTATAATCATGCCTTTAACATAGGAAGTCAGGTAAAGGAAGGGTTAATTGGCTGATCCAAATGAATCTACCAGGCCAGTGGCAAAGCTGAGTGCAACATTAGCCTTCATTTATAGAGCCATGAGAGCATCTATGAGTCAATAGCAGAGTTTCTATTCCTATCCCACAGATAAGAAACAGGACAGTCAATCAAAGTTTTTCTTTATTTGTATAGCAAACTAGAGGTATTACTTATTTTGGGGTATTGTTTTCAGGTTGCGGGGGGAAGAGTTCATTTATAATATATCATCCAAATATTAGTGAGCTCAATGCAGAAGTTACTGGTAAATACTCAAATACCTCCATGTGTAACCTAGAGCAGGAGTGAAGAACATTGTCGTGCTGCATGGTGGGGTGGAAGAGGAAGGGAGTTGTGCAATTAAGTGCAGTGTGTGATGTATAAGAAGACTTTTTCTTTTTTGTCCCCAGCCCCTACCCAGCAAAATCTCAACAGATGCCAGGCATGGGCAGGGCAAACAGCTGATTTCTATGTGAATTTTCGGCGTAGCTCTCAGTGGGTGGGTTTTTCAAAATTAGTCTGTATTTGCAGAGGAGCACAAGTGCAGAAAGCTCCTGGGAGTTCAGCTGGACCGTTTCCCTCGGCCGGATAGACTTAACAAGATCAAATACACGTGAACAGTATGAAAAGTCACAGGCTTAAACTGCCTCTCAGGAAATTTAGGTTAAACATTAGGAAAAACTTTCTAACAGTGAGGACAGTTGAATATTAAATTGCCATGCGAGGTTATGCACCTAGTGTCACTGGAGGTTTTTAAGAACAGGTTAGAAAAACATCTGTCAGGAATGATGCAGGCAGAGCTGGTCCTGACTTGGGGAAGAAGTATGAATTAAATGACCTTCCAAGTTCCTTTTCAGCCCAATTTCCTTTGCTTCTGCAATGTTGCATAGTAGTGGTTGGCAGATAAATTATAATACTACAATTATTTTTTTTCTTCTTTTCTAAAGTAGGCATTTTGAGTTCTCTCTCCAGTGTAGCATGAATACTGGCTTCAGACAGGAAACATCCATGAGCAAATAAATCTCAGAATTATTAAACAGGCAAGCAAGAGGAGCACCTTCTTTTTTTTTTAAAGGGAATGAATTTTCAAGAGGGGAAAAAAGAGGAAAAAATAAGGCCCCAAAGAAGATGCATCAACTTGGGGATGTTCATTGTTAAATTAAGAAAAGAAATCTAGAGTGAATCAAAAGTTCATATCTTTGGGGAGAAAAGAGAGGGAAAGAAGAGGAGGAAAAGCACAGATATCATTAGAACAAAACCCTAAAAGAGGAAAAAGTCCTAAACAAATTAAATTATACATCTAACGAGCACAAACAGACATCTACTTTCAAAAGAGATTTAACCCAATTCTTCAAAGAAACAAAACCCAGCAGTAATTAGTAAGTGCTTTTATCTCTTCTGGATTAGAGTATCCAATAAAGCTGAATTCCTAGAGGTGATGTTCCTCCTCCCCAAAATATAAATCATTAGAAGATGTTGTGCAAGCCTTTTTCTACTTCAGCCCAGTAGAATGCCACTGAAGTCGGACAGCTTGGGCTGTGCTTATTTTGCTTATCAGAAAATCAGCTGTGACCAGACCCGGAATGTAAAGATGAGAAAAAAACCCTCAGGAAACTGGCACTTCTCCTTTGATGTTCCTATGAGTTACGAATCAGGCCTTAAAAATCTTGCTGGTCTCCAGTGTTTTGAGACAACACTAAAGTTTTGTAACTTCTTCCGGAGAGTGAAGTGGGAGTGTAATGTGGGAAGGAAATATGATAAGCAATAAAATTAATTTTCTGTCTCTCTGCTTGGATGCACGTGTCCTGGCCACGTACAGCAAAGCCAGTCCCTTGCTTATAAAGCGCACATCGTGCTACGGCCACAACAGGCAAACCCACGTGGCTGCGGAGTGCAGACCTTTATTTCAGATCACTTTAAAACCCGACCTCAGCGCTCTTGGGCAGAGCAGGATGCAGATCCCTGTTGTAACCCCAAGGCCTGGGAAAAGCCCTTATTTGCTTTTTGTGGGAAGTTTCACGCCAGCGAGTGACTTCTGCCTGCCACTCAGGAGCTCTTTTTATGACATGAATAAATACGCCATAAAACCCCGAAGGAATACTCAGCACTTGTCTCACGCTCACATGCACTCACGCAATGAGTATTTCAATGCATATTTGACTTTTCTTTATGCCTTTGAAGTTTCCAGAGCATCTCCTGACCTTGTAAGCGAAATGGGAGGCTGGTGGTCCAGGAGCGATTTGCCCCCAGGGTGCGTCATGGCACGTGGTGCTGCTTTTTTGCCATGCAGTGATAGGCAGCGAGGGTGGGAAAAACGAGCTGAGGCAAAACTTTTGCAGTCTGCCATCCTTCGAGAAAAAAAAAAAGAAAAGAAAAATGAATCATCACCATAAATATAGGTCGGGATGGAAAAATACAACTCAGGAAATGTTTCCAAACTATGTGGGAAAAAATTAAGATCAATTCGTGTGCCACTGCCTTTGACTTTTCAGCTAATAGACATGACACTGGTCGGCCAAAATCTGCACGCTGAGCCGAATGGATGTTAAGCACCCAGATAAAGAGTGGCAAACCTTGCCAGAAATTTTCTCCAGCCAGTTCCTTCAGCCCAAACACGCTCATCACTCTTCTATGGATTTAAACATTTCCCAGCGGGCAGCTTCTTTTTCTTTAGTTCCCATGTTTCAAGAGATGAAGTCAATCTGTTTCAGCAGAGGTGCCCAGGCTCTGAGCTGTCAGCAAGGTTCATATTGGTAGCATTAATCATCTGGTAGTTGCTGTTCCTTCATTTCCTTTTGCTAACTTGTGTTCTCAGCTGTCTTTGCTTTGAAGACGGAGATCTCTCTAACTGACCCGCATGTGCAGGAGGAATCAGAGGCAGCTTCAGCCCGAGCGTGGGAAGGGAGACCTGCCGCTGCTGCAAGGGGCCGTGCCGGTCCTGTGGGCGTTTTAGCTGTGCTTGAAATGCGGGGCGGATCCAGCCATCACAAACTCCTCACCAGGAAATCAGTTTCTGCAAGTTTTGGTGCCTCTGCAGCACAGGACCTAGCCAGTGGTGGGATGCCATTTCTGAACTGGAAACTTGTCACTTGCCGGAACTCGCAGACATGTAACCTTGCTGCTGCTCAGAGGGCTGCAGCCTCCCGCACCACCAGCCAGGTAGCTCGCTGTTCCTGTAACGCCAAAGAATACCCTCGCCTTTCTAGCTTTTTTCCTTGCATAAATACATCATGTGTAAGTTAGGGTTTGGGTTTGGGTTTTTTTCCAGACACATACCTGAGCACAAAGGTGTGTTCGTTTTGTTCACCATGGTTATCACACAGAAAACATACAGTTCTTCCATGATCCTTATGCACATCTTCTTTCTATTTGTACTTTTCCCTTTTTATTGAGATTTATTGAGATTTTTATTTTATTTAATATCTTTTCCCTTGTTATTGAGATAAATTCTTGAGATTAAATGAGCTGAAGTCATTTTGGGAAAGCCTATTATTCTTATAATTATTGACATAAGTTCCTGTCATTAGTAATAGGGGTAATATTAGCAATAGTGTCATTTACTCTTTATACAGTGTCGTGTGTGCACAGTACTTTCCAAACAGGTAAAAATTATTGTTGGTATCTTATTGAGATAAAATTCACAAACTCACCAGCTGAGATCACTGTCCTCTCTTTAAGGATGAAATAACATTTGTGCAAAACAATACCCTCTTCCAAACTACAATGAATGCCACTTTCCAAACCAAAGGCACATGTAAGGCAAGTTATGAATCCAGACTGTCCTAGAAGCACACTTGATCATATAGTATCTGAGAAGTATAAAGGAGGGAGAATGAATGAGTGAGAAAACATCACAGCAGGAGATACAAAGAGGAGCAGGCTAGAGCTCAGTGCTCAGCCTGGACATGCAATGGGAACTTGTCTGCACATTTTTTTCTTTCCAAGTCAAAATGTGTAGCAGAACCAGCAGTAAATAATTCATTTCTTTCTGGGCTTTCAGCTTCATAGCCAAAGTAGTGAAAGGCACTGAATGGCCATGTGTGATGGCTGTCTTAATGAAGCACAGGGTTGTCTTCATCAGAAATGCAGAGACGTGTTGCAGCCCAGCGGCACCCAGGCGCAACAAGCAGAGCCTGGAGCCCTTTGTCTCAGCTCCACCTTTGGTCTGCTAGCACTGCTCCTTTCTCTCCTCCTCTTTCTCTTTTCAGGGGGTATGGTCCCATCATGCTGTGCCAGAGGTGACAAAAACCCGAGGAAAGGTGGGTTGAGGATGTCCCAGTGACAAGCTGAGCAGCAAAACGGGAAGCAAAAGTGAAAACACCCATCAGTGCACCACAGCACACGTAAAACTAACGCTCTCTGTGTATCGTAGGTATGTCTCTACGGTGAAGCAGTTTCCAGCCAGAGGAGCCCATAAAAGTTATGTTCTTCCCTGGCACTAACTGTTGAGCTTGATATAGCCATCATTAGGGTTCATTCCCTGCCAGGGGTTATGCACAGAAGCAGCCAGGACAACCACAGCATTTGGTCCTGCAATTACAGTGTCTGGTATGGAGTGGTTGTCTCAAGTGCCTGGGATTCTTTTTTTTTTTTTTTAATTTATTTCTATTTCTATTTTTATTTAAGCATTGTGGTATCTCTCCAATACATTCATCAGACCAAAGTGGCACTGCTTTTGCAACAAGAAAACCAGGTCTCATTTAACTTTGTCTGAAAAGTAAAACTGGTAAATAAAAAACATTAACAGAGTAAAGACCATGAAGGTGAAGGCAGATTGTTGAGGTTTAGTGGTCAGATGTGTCTGTCGTAGCTACTTTAACTACATTTCAAAATTAAAAAGTAGAGAGCCTAAAAATACATTGCTAAAAGCTTTTTCTTATTCCTAGGCCAGCTTCAGAGAGGCAGGAGTTTAACTCGGACCCAGCAAAAAGAAGTGCCACGTTTCTGAACTGTACCGGGAGCTCCCGTGTTCTGAGGCCAAAGCTGGTCTCAGAAATGCAGACCAAGCAGGATTAAGCCTTCCCAAGTCCAGTATTTCTTTGAAACGGACTAAAGTCCTGGCGAGTGGTCAGCAGTCCTGAGCAATGAGATGCCGAGCAGTGAGACCAGGTGCTGCCTCTCTTTGC
Organism: Aquila spilogaster; assembly: GCA_024606505.1. Classification (NCBI taxonomy): domain Eukaryota; kingdom Metazoa; phylum Chordata; class Aves; order Accipitriformes; family Accipitridae; genus Aquila; species Aquila spilogaster. The sequence goes on along the minus strand of JANHGO010001080.1, from coordinate 15,646 downwards.
CACATCCCCACACTTATTATATCAGCTGCCGAAGGCAGCATTTCTGACTGCTGCAGCATTAGATAATGCTCAGTGGCTGCTGTGGCTGCTCTCCTATAATTACCAGAAACATTGCTTTAAGAAGTTACAACTTCCTGGAATGATGTGAAAAATGAACCGTTTAGAGCACCAGTGAGTAATAGGTAATTGCAGGCTGGAGCATCTTTAATCACTTTCAACCTTAAGTACATTTTTGAAGAGTGTGGCTCATTATTACCTTGCAGATCTTGATGGAGTTGTACATTTCTGGTAGCCTAGATTACAAATGAAAAAAGAATTTTCTATACAGGGGGTACTGGTTGGCAATTACGACACAACCTGGCCCACAGGGGCAGAGGCTTAACTCTCTGCTGTGCTGCGGGCTTTTGTATGATCGTGGAAAAGTCATGGCAATGTTCGTGTGCGGAGGGACTATAGTGCTTCAGCACCTACTGTTTCAGGTCCCCTAAAATCTAGGTCCTGTGAAATCTGATCCCTAAGGCATATAAATGCGTAATGAGAAAAAGAGTGACTCGTGAAAGGTTGTGTGTAGACTAAGAATTATGGATGCTAGCCAGCAGAAAACGCTACGCGTCAGCTTCATTGCTGCCCAGAGAAAGGTGCTGAACTTCTGGGACTTCCAGCCAAGAGCCCACTAAGTCCTGTTGTTGATTTGGCTCTGCATTTCCTGCAGTACGATTTCTGAGCTATAAAATGAAGATAATGTCTTCTCATGTACATAGGCAAATACATTAACACAAGGAGCTCAGCTCTAGCTTTTGACTTCAGACCCAGACTGAGGGAGGACCTGGGTAGGCAGGTACAGTCTCTGAAGTATGTTGGTCTTGAATGATGATTATATACAATAGCCAATTTCATGTTTTAGTTTCCTCTCTGTCTTGTCAACATGTTCTGCCTAGTCTTTACTAGCTCCTGCTTCAGAGGTTTCACCTTTCCTAAACACCTTCGGCTGGCATTCTGCATCTTTTCTTCCTAATCAGTGAAAGTAACTTGAAGACAAATAAGGTGCCTTCAGAAAAAGGGTGAAATGGACATCGTCTTTTCAATTAATATCCACACAGCATGTTTTGCAGCGCTTGGGCATGCTCTGTCCTTGTGCAATACAGAATCTAGTTGTTACCAGGACTGGAGTGACTGAGTTTCCTTTGCAGAAGGCTCCCAGGCCCTCAGAGCGATGCCCTTCCCACGCCTTTTCCCAGTGCCTGCCTCTACCTTCTCCCATCTACTGGCTGCTCTTTCTCACCCAGCATGACCATTGCCCAGCATGTTCTCAGCTAAGGCGATATTTCTGCCTGAAACTGAAAGCGAAGAAACCACACCACCTGGCTGTAGTGAAGAGGAGGGATGAAGCCGTGTTCCAGCCACAGACAGGTGCCATCATCCTTCATTGCATTTTCCTGAGATATGTCTTGAGCAGCAGGACGTGCACGGTCTGTATGCTGCGCTCCAACTCATTGGCCTAAAACCTCTGAGGTTGCCTTATAATCCCCATTCTTACTGTTCATCTGCAAATGCCCTGAATTCATTACCAGCAGGTTGACGAAAACTGTTTTCCTCCCACTTAAAATATTTCCAAATACATTTTCCCATTGTATGCTCAAGACATTTCTTGCCAGCAAATGGAGTCCTCTTCCCCCTGCTTTCGTGGCGGTGAAAGCCTGAATGGGAGGGACCGATCCTCTGCCCACAGCAGTGCACGGGGATGTGCACTACCTCAGCTGAGCATCTGACCCCCCCATATGCTACGTTTCCCGGCATTATATACTGCACAGTGACCTGCTGGGGAGCAAAGGGAGGGACAGCAGCCCAAGGATTGGAAGAATTACCTGTTTTTAAATAGGACTTATATTGCTGGAGCAGGGAAGGACAGTGTTTAAAGGACTCCCTGCACGATCAGGAACCTGGCCACGTATATGATTGGCATTTGCACTGCTAATGAGACTATTTCTATTGTAATGAGCTCATTACTATTTTTATTGCTATTGTATTTTGCATGTTTCACAAATCATGCAGGGAGCTGCTTTTTATTTCCACTTTCTCTTTCTACCTTGGAAAATCTCAGGGCAATCCCAGTGTGTGCATAACACAGCTGAATGAATTGACCCCTGTGGAGAGACCGAGGAGGGGTGGCTGCTCTTAACTGGTCATAGGGGGAGAAGGAGAGAAAGGAGAGGATTGAGTCATGCCTGGTAACTAATTCAGTAAGGAGTTCCCATGCTGTTCTGAAACCCAGTGACAAGACATTTTTATGAATGTATCTCCTATTCAGGAATGTCTGCACAAAATTAGTCTATTCCTAAGAGGATGCTTGGCATATATATTATGCTCTTTGTCAACTGTTTCATCCAAATAATGACTTGGATCAGACTTTGTTTCTCTGCCATTTTGCAGTATTTTGCTTTAATAAGCTCTGGATATGATAAGGCAAAGAAGTTCTGGCTTTGCAGCAATGTTCAAGTTCCCAGCATTGCTCAACTAGTCTGATTCATGTCCCTTGAGATCCTCCTTTCCTTTTTTGAGCTCCAACTGTATGTGCAGTAGGGCAGTCCCCAGAGACAGCTCTCGCTGGCTTCCAGTGATCCTGTTGGCTTGGATTCCTTTGGCTTCAGCTCCTTACCATTACCTATTCCAGTTGGCTTCTCAGTAGCCACTGCCTCAGCTTTAATTCTCAGTGAATAGCCAATACCCTGGAAATAATCCTCTGCTAACTTTCAGGCTACTTGGCTTCAGTGGTGCACCACAAGATGCAACTCAGAGAGGGGATCAAAGGGGTAACAACTCCACCATGACCCTGTGGAAGTTTCCAGAAACCTCTGAAGTGGAGCTCAAATAAACCATCACTGTGAATCAGCTGCTGGAAAATCATATTGCTGTATCATATTGCTGCCACTAATAGGTGTAACCATGCCAGTTTCTGATGGAGCAGAGAAGACATTAGGATGCATAGTTATGGAGGTAGTTGAGCCTTGCTCTGAGCTTATACTAAAGGCTGTAATTCCATTGATTTAAGAGAGGAGAGCTGTGGGTTTGCATCACCTTGGATGTTCTTGACTGTAGGACCAGCACACTTTAACCTCACCAGACAGGTGAGAGGTATCCACTGTGGCAATGGCTATCTGCCAGACTAGATTCTTCATCAAAATAACATACCTTTGCCTTTGGCCATTACTGAGGAAGAAGACTATGCCTGTAACTGACTTCAGAAAATGATTTGTCTGTGCATGACACCTCCAGATCCATTTTTTTTTCCTTGCCTATACAAATCAGACATATTCTGCAAAGTCATGTGCAAAGTCCAAGAATTGCTTAAGAAAATTAATTGTCACCAAAGAACACTAACTAAAAAAAAATTTATGTGTGTACATCTGCTTGTTGTTGGAAATACCAAGCTACATTTTGAATCTCAGGTTTGTTATTTTGTTAGTTTGAAGTTGTAACTCTCTGACAAGCTCCTTCTGTCTCATTCATTTCCTCTGTGTCCTCTGGCTGCTGAGACATCATCACTCTTTCAAGCCCAGGGTTAGGGCTGGCCTGTTTTTAATACTCTGTAGACTTTGGTGGCATCTGGCAGTAGTACTGCCAGCTGTTGCAGAGAAGATAAAGAAGAAAGCAAGACATCAGAGTTAAATAAAATAATAAAACCAGGCGACTGGGTGTGTTCAAAGACTCAGTCTCACAAATTTATATTGAAGGAAAATTGGGATGCAAAACTTCTGTGCCTTTCAGATGAACCTTCTGCTACCTTGCTTGGATAGCTCACCAAGGGCACAGGAGATAATAGAAATAATATAAGTATGCAGAGAGACAGAAGTACATGCTGCATCTGCTTCAGGAATTGAGTAATTATTTAAGTGAACCTAAAGCCTTTTTTTCCCAGCATCTTAGAAATGTCTCTGTGTTGTTGTTCTTTTGTGAGCTTTGTGCTGTGCTGATATTTTATGTTTAATAACATGGAGTGAAATAGGAGAATTAGCAAGAATTTTGCTTCTGGCAAGATTATCTACACTACCCACCTTTGGCTGGATGTAACAAGTATCTTTTCTGCAGGTGTCTGTGGGTGCTTTGGGGTTTGTGACAAACTGCTGTGGGATTTGAGTTCCCACTGCACAAACCAGCAGGAGTTCAGCTGAGGTTGGTTCCTGCCTTAGGAAGTTGTGAGAACGGGAAGGAAAGAGAGGGGAGCAAACTGGCACCCTTTAAACTGGTCCCATATAACCAAAATCCCAAGGGAGTTTCCACAAAATAATGCAAGTAATCATCCGTCTCTCCTCCATGGAGCTGCTACAAACTTCAAAAAGGAGCTTTTTTGCTTTCAGCTACTCTCAACTTCCACCTTTTCTCCCTGAGTCTGATACCTCTTGGTGGGTTCCCATCAACTCATTGCAAGCCAGTGTTGTATACCAAGGTCACTGTACAATATTTATACAATTTATCTCTCACTACAAGTTGATAATAGCTATAATACAGAAAATGCAAAAAAAGCTTATCCAGGCTGGGGGGTTTTGGGGGGGACATGTTTGTGGTTGTTTTGGTTTTTATTTTTTTCAGAAACTGGCAAGCTTCTATAGGTGATTCCTATACTGAGAACCTCAGTGTTTGATCCCAGCTGGAATCTAGAAGGATGGGGTGAAAATGTCAAGCACATCTTTTGCAAACCACAAAAGGGTTTTGGTAAAGGACATGTCAAAGCAGGAAACCAGTATGGAAAAAAAAAAAACCACATTAGCGGATGCTGGTTAAATCTTCATTTCCACTATTTCTTTGTATATTTGTTACAGTTACTACCAAACTCCCTGAGCAATCCAGTCCCTGAGGTTCAATACATCTCACATTGCAATTTATCTGAAATGCTTGTATCACACAAGACACAGAAGTGATGCAGGGGATTAAAGTGACAGGGTGGCCAGCATATAAAATAGTCAAGAACTCCAATAACTTGATGACAGTTGAACTTTATTTTTAGAATGTGATTGACAGGTGATGATTGAGTAGTGCAGTGTCCAGTTAGCTCTGATGGATCCAGTAAAACAATGGTGAAGACACTGACAAACTGATGTCATTGCTGACTGAAGACAATTCTGGTCCTGTATGGCATTTCTGACATGCACTGGTCCAAGTGTCATCTTTTGCTCATTTTTTTATGGCTCATTTCTCTTTTTTCTGGTTCTTTTGCCTCTCAGCTCATGACAGAAGGAGGATAAAATGTCACCCCAGGATACTTCTGTAATAGTCCCTATTGTGCTTTTCTTTTTCCTTTGAAAGAATGAAAGCATTCAACAGAACTAAGGTATTACTTAATGACTGCAATAAGAGAGAGCTCAAAAACCAGGCTAAGCACCAGTCTCAGTGAGTGCTAGTGGGTGCTGATTCTAAACACTCCTTGTAAAGATAAGGGCAAAAGATTAAGTCAAATGAAGCTGACAAGAACAACGGTATTTTTGCAAAGTCAGTGCCCCCTGTGTTTTTGCACAGTTTGTTTTCTTTCCTTCCATTGTCAGTGAGGGAATGTTTTGTTTTCTCTATTCCTCTGAATTACAGTTGCGATTCAGCTGTCATATCAATTTGGATTTGGGGCAGTAGAAAATTGCTGTGCATTAATGCTTATTGGACTTGACCTGACGACCCATTATTTTGCAGAAGATGGCTTACAGCTTTCATTCATGACCTGGACTGGCCTAATTATTGCAATTCTAAGAGAAGCAGTAGTGTAGTTAGGGTCCTGTTTTACATTTGTTTGCTCCTTTTCTCTAGATCCTCAGCAATGAAGAGATATTGCAGTGCAGCATTTCTCTGGATTACTGTGCCACCTATGTCGAACCAGAACATCAAAGATATAAATCTTCCGTAAACTTTTGGCCTCATTTCAGCCAGTTTATGCATTATCTGAAGTACATTCAGCAGCAAATTGCACTGGAAGCTGTTCTTTTGGATTTTCTATTTGTGCGGTGCAAGGTGATGTGAATTTGAATTCACATCAATGATCTCGTCAGGTTTGTCATAGCTAATTATATGCAGACATATAATGTCTTCCTTTAGAACATATCTGTGGATGGTCTGCAAACAACATTGAAGTTTACCTCCTACAGGTAAGTTTTTTTAAACATGGCCTTATGCATATGGGTTCTACATTTTGCATGCTTAATTCAGCTATCAAAATCAAACATGTCTCGAGTTCCCCCAGACAAAACCACCTCTCCAAATTGACTCATACTGTGATATTAAGTCACAATCCTAGCTAGCCAACTGTGCTGTTTAATTAGGGTGCCTTTCCAAATCACCTTCAATAACATCATTGTAACATATGGGTTGAGATTTAGCCATACGGTCCAAACACAGAAACAAAGCACACCACTAATTGTCTGAACACACGGAGAGCCACAGCACACAGGCAGTGTGCTCAGATAGGCAGAGATAGGAAGACATGTCCTGTTTTGTAGGAACAGCATATTTATTTTTTATATAATTCATACATTTATAATCAACAGCAGTGTTTTATTGCTGGAGAGAGATGTTCAGAGTTTAAAATCCACCTGCATTGCTCACTAATCTACTTGGGCTATCCTGGGAAATGCAGTGCTGCCTTTGAACTAAGCTCCAGAGCACTGAAGGAAGGATGGACACATGGCAAAGCTTTTACTTTGGGTGGGCCTTTTCTGAAGGATGCAGTTTCCTTCTACTTTGAGTTTCAACTGAATGAGTGCTGCCAGGTTGCAAATAATCGTCGCCTTTTCCTGTATTCATGGCAGACCAAATCCTACAACCCTCTGCAAAGCACAGTCTGCACTTACTGGTAAACACACCTTGAAAGTGGACAATTTTTTCAACAAGGAAAAAATAACCCTCAAGTAGAACATTTCCTTTCCTTCTTTACGCATAGGCAACCATTTATTTTCTTCCAATATGTAAGACCAAGAGACTGTACTCCAGTCAGTCAATTTGATAGAGTAACATAAGCAAAGAGGTAGTGATGTCAAAAGAACTGTTACTTCAGTTAAATTAATGATAGTTTTATAAAGAACATGCAGCTGCATGAACCACTAAGGTACATAGATCAAAAAAATACATCTGAGTAGGTACCAGTCTAGTTTCAGGGATGATTTGTGTGCAATACAAAATCAACTTTGAGATTAAGAAAATATGTATTACTTATTTATATGGGTTACGGTTATCAAAGAAGTCTGAGGGTGTTTCAGCGAGACTGTGTCAGTAAATGCCTATAAAAATCTTTCCCTGATTTGTTAATTCAAAATAGTGTCCATGTCAAGGACCATTTCTTGTTAAGTATTTCTAGAGCTCCCTGGTAATGATGTTAAGAACAAATATCTCCTTAAAATTACTTATTTTTTTACTACAACATAAACTGTTCTTCCCCAGACAGGAAGAGTTAATCACAGTTTTAACATCAAAGAGTTAATTTTCTCTCGGAATTGTTCGTTAGACTCCTTCACTTTAAACTTGTATTGGAAAGGGATATGAAGTGCTTGCCACACCTCTCAAAATCAGACCCTGAGTAAAAATCTGGGATTGCAGTTGAGACATTTGCTTTGGAAGTCCCTGCGTATTCATCAAAGATGTTCCCCCATTTTAACATTGGTGTCTTTTTATCTGGAGTAAGCTAAAGACAGTAAAAACGTCCTAATTTCAAATTGTCCAAATAACTCCATCTCTTTGTTTTCCCTTTGCTATTATACTCAGACAGAAGTTGAATAGGGGCAAAGCAAGCAATCCAAGCTGGAAAGTTTGGCCTTTCAAGGAAGATTAAATTTTGTTTACCTGCAAGGCTGCCAACTGTCCCACATTCAAAGGGCTGTGGGAACCACTGAGTCTTTGGGGCTAGAAATCTCAAATCCCCTTTTACCACGAAAACAGATGGCATCACATGCAAACCCCACTTGCGTGGGAAGTTTGCTCTAGCCTTCAGCCTCCTGGAACAGGCAAGGAAAGGATTTTGCATGTGGCCCTGAGAAACAGAAAGCCCAGCAGGAACAGACTCCAGGAACCAGGGATCCCCTCCTGTCCAGATAAGAAGGAAACTTTTGTTTAGTTTTATGGGGAAAAAGAACCCCACCTCTTTTTCCTCCCCTTATTGCCCTGGTGTGGAGAAACCAGGATTTCCCTACTCTCTTCTTAGGTATTTTTTCAGATAAACAACCCATCTTTCTCCCTCTTGCAATTCCATTGGTGAGCTTCACTGGGCCAAGCAGAAGTTCAAGGTGTACCATGGGGCACAAAGGGAAGAAAAGGGGAAGTCATCCTTCCAGAAAAAAGAAAGCAAGCAATAGGACTTCATCCAAGGAGTTCCCTGAATCCAGAAAACATATGGTGATTGAGTTCTGCAGCAGCTCATCTGAAGGATATGAAAATGAAATTTTTTTCCAGGAAACTCTCCGTGTCAGCAGTATGGAACTTGAAGGTAGGATTCACTGGATATATCTGACCGGCTAATTACTTGTGATTCCATCCCAGTTTCTTTCAAAAGTAACTAATGTGGAGTATACATCAAACAATATTTGTTTCCTGCCATGGCACACGCTGGGCAAGTTTTTCCTGCTTCAGTTCCTTGGCCATAGGAATTTTGCAGTCGTCAACAGACGCAGGTCTTAACTTCACATTTCATTACCCTTCCCCTGCCTTTTCAGTCGACACGAGCCAGGAAAGCCTTGTTGAATGTGACTAACATTTAAAACATAGCTGGATGTTTCACAAGTTGTGTAGCTATGAGCAGGCTTTCAGTTCAATTAATAATAGACCGCCTCCCACTGACTCGTTTCCACAATCTAATTCAAATTTTAACCCTGTAATGCTGATGCTGTGGACCTTCTGGCTGGTTTGGGGGTTTTGTGCTAATGTATTTGTTCAAAGAGAATAGACTTAATCTGTAGATCCAAACTGGGATTACTGAAAAAGGTCACACACACCCCCTCAACTCTGCTTATCCTCACAGTCTCTCATTTGTTTTTGATATCAGCAAAGCCTGAATTTTAATATTATTTGTTATGTTTAGGGCAGATGACCTACCCAGTCAGAACCAGGGATTAGGAATTCATTTCGTAAGGCATTATGCAAAAATATAGCAAAAAAATTGACCCTGGCTCAAACTCTTTGAGTCCACTTGCATGGAACTGTAAAATCAAGACCAGAATCTAAAGAGAAGAAAATACAATCGATGCTAGCAGACGTTTTTGGATTTTCTCCGCACTCCCCCCCCCCCCCCCCCGCCATGAGAGCTTCTATACAGAGAAACCTTGAGAGAGTGGACGGCTCCTTTGCAAATTCTGATATTTTGTACCAAACAAGATTACTCAGGAGCAGTAAGAATGACCCCAGCTGTTGTCTGCTGCTAGAAACCTTTTAAATGGATAAGGACATAGAGTCACTCAGTAATTATAAGGAAGGAAGACCACATGGCTTAAAGTGACCGGTTAGTAATCAATTCCTGCTGTGAAAATTTTTGTCTTAGCTATACAGTATGCGTGGAAAAATGAAAAGTGTGCATAAAAAACCCCAGCATTTCTTCGTAAATGGAAAAAACAAAAGTTCATTCAAAAATGAATAATGTAGCCAGTGTGGTATGAAATCCCACTGTTTTAAAATAATACCTACTTTAATTGTATCAATCTTTTAAAATAATTAAGAATGTGAGAATAATCAGTTTTCCTTCCATTTCAGAGCTTTTTGTGTGTAATTTGAAAACATTTTTTATCTGGTTTTCTTCCACAGCTTCAACTTTAAAGGTCGTCTTGTTTTATCAAGATATCATTTTGTGACAGCTTTTTTACTATTCTCAGTGGCTCAGCATGCAGTGCCTGATCTTTCTTCAGAAACGGTAAAGGAAGTAAGTGGTGTATACATATAACCTAAAAATAATGGATATTCCTTTTGCGGTTTAATTTAGCACTAATTAGCTGATACTTTTCGCATATGTATTTAGAACACAAGGAACGGCTCTGGCCGCCTGAGTAGATTTTGTCACTGAGTTTCAGGATATAAAACAACTCTCTAAACCTCAGAAAAAGACAACTGAATGCAATAAATGCTGCAACAAATGAAATTGTGATTTTAAAATTCAGTGGTATAGAGAATGACTGTAAGACTAAAACATCTCTGAGATGTTAAAGAGCCCAGACTGCCCATTGATAGCTGCATACATGAAAAGACAACACAGAAACCAAACAGAAAAACACTGAAATGTTCTGGATTAGTGGAAACAAATCACCCTTTGAGAAGAGGAAGGCAGCACTTCTTCATGTTCTTAACAGCTGCCCACTTGCTATCGATGGAAGTGGTGGCTGCAGAGCAGCACGCACTTTGCAGTATTTCAGAAGGACATCGGCCTGAGATCTTCTGCGTAAGAAGTAATAGATCTCAGGTTTCTCAGCAGTACTTCCAGCTATGAAACTTATTTTTTTTTCCTTCTTTATATCCACCTGCAACAGCACTGTCGCTGCTTATAGCCAGTTCTTTCCTTCCAATACCAATAGAATTGGCTGCAAGAAGGAGCAAGGCTGAAAAGAGAATTGAGAGGACAGTGTCCCAGGGCATATTGCATTGCCTGTTAGTTGTTCTCTTACCTTCAAAGAGGCAAAGTCAGGAGTAAATGCTTTACAGCTCTGGGAAAGTTACCAGAGCAATAGTAAGGAGACTATACGATCACTACAGATCCCCTGTCGGACCTAGGTTTTGAAGAAAGGATGGCAGGACTGAATAGAGACTGTGGAAATCTTGAGTCGGTTCCCAATGCCAGCAAGGGCTCTGTGATTCACAGGAAAAAACCTCAGCCTCTCTCTATTCAGTTCCCCACGCGTAAAACACATAAAACTCTCAAGTAGGAGTGACCTCCCATGATTTTTTTTTGTCATTTTGTTTTTCTTAAGGGAGATTGCCCTTTGGTTGAGCCCCTATTATGACAGCAATATGAAATAGTTTACTCCAGAGCAGTTCATAGACCCAGGTGCTTGTATTTCCTTGTTCTTAGGACATTTTGAACATTTTACTTCAAAGGATGTTTTTCTTTGAGATGAACCCATTTGCTTAATGTTTAAGAGTATTTCATATCCTCTGTTTTCTCCCCAGAAAAGCTCTCAATAACAGTCGTGATATAAATACGGTTTGTAAATGAAACATAGGCCTGCATCAATACCCTTCTCCTTGCTGCAGGGTGGCATGAGAACTGAAAGATGTTCTCATAATTGTTATGAGGACAGGGGATTGTTTCATTTATGCAAGGGAAATGTGTTGTGAAGTCATCTGATGATACGAGTTGACTGTCAGCTTTCTGCACTTGTGGCAAAATGTCAATTTTCCTAAAGCATCTTACCGTCAGCAGTTTCAGAGGACAGGTTATTTGCAAAATAGCCTCCACATTATAATCCAGTGACACATAAATCTGCTGCTCCCTAACTTCCAGCACTGGCCTTTCCAAATCCAAAGTTAAATGATTCTACTCCAAGAGCTGAATCGTCACCTAAACTGCAGCACTTGAGAGATTTCCTGTTACTGAGGAAATTGGTCTCCTACATATTTCTATGGAATAATTTCCCAAGAACCTATCTTCAGTGCATGGTAATACAGTATATTGCAATGTTGTAGCTTCTGGATAGTCTAATAGACATGTAATCTTATTTTAGCAGAGACCCGGATATTCATAGACTTACTCGTACAGCGCATTAATTTGCTGTACAAATAGTCCCCCTGAAATCAACAGGAAACCTTGTCCAGGTATTGTTTGTGATATGAAAGTATATTCACACCTCGTTAGCTTATACCGATGACTTCAGCGGAGTTACTTCTTGAATTCTGTTCCAGTAAAGCTCAGGCCCTTTTCTGGTGGGCAACATAGTTTTCTCTTTGTGTAATAGAAAAATGTGAAAATTGCATTTGAGCACGGTGACTTTCCAATACATTTCAGGCCTCCTTAACCCACGTTCATGAAATCCTGCCTGCTCAAATCTTATTCACAATTACTTAATTCTATAGTTACTCATACTTGCAGTGAACTCCTTGGTACATATGACACCATGCCTGCTCCCCCAGAGTGAGCTGTTGGCCAATTTTTGTCTTGGATCATTTCAGAAAAAAGGGAAAAACAGTAAACCACGTATATTACTTAGTGTAACCACGTTCATTTCTTAGACTGTGCTACCCATCTCCCGCTTCCCTGAGCAAACTGGAAACCAGCAGCAGACACCATTTCCCCTGCTCGTGCTCTCGCCAGCTTCCTTTTGATCTTTCACAATTGCTTTCTTCTCCCTGAAACTTCTGCAGATTTATGGATATGGGGTGCACTTTGCTGCTGAACAAGATCAAAACAGACATCTCTCAAAGACATGACTGCAAGTTGTCACTGGCTTTCATTTGCAGCAGAGGATGAAAACTGGGGAGGTGGCAAGTATTTAGCTCGGCAGGTGGAGCGAAGATCACCCTTCGCTCTGTTGCTTCCCTTACGCTCAGCACAGGAGCTGCTAACGTGAGTGGCTTTTCTTTAGCACCGCTATTGTACGGTGCAACACGGTTGTCATGTTCAAACGTTATCACAAGTACCATTCTTGCCATACCTGGACAATCCACTCATATCAAAGAGGCTTTTCAGCACAGATCTGCAAACGATCTCAAATGGGACCTTTCCCTGACCTGTGACAAGCAAATGCATGTCTTGCCTATTGCATGCTGTGACTTGCAATTGCCTGGGGTGCGATGCTTCAGGATCACCTTGGCCTATCAAGAAGGCCAGTCCCCAGCCATTTCACTCTGATAAGCAAGGCCAGGGACCTCGTATAGCAGTCTGACTATTTGTAGATGCACTGCATGGACTCAAACCCATGTGTATGCTCAGCTCTCACCCAGATAAAATAGCCTGTGATGAATTCCACAGTAAGAGCAGTAAAGAGAAGCAGTGTGAATAGGGCTTGGAGGACCAGATCAAATAACTCTAGAGAGCACTTGAAGCAGCCTGTCAAGAAAATGCGGTCATGCATGAGTTTCAGCGGGTGTTTCAGAAGGCTCACTGGCCTGTCTGTTGCTCCTTGTAACAAACTATTCTCTCCCACGACGAGCACTCTGCAGGCAAAAGCTGCCAAAGCAGGTCAGGTGCCAAAATCCACCCCCCCTCCCTTTGTTCAGTTTGCCAGATACGGCCAACTAATTTAACTGCACCCATTTAGTACAAGTCTGTCTTACCTCTTGTTTGATTTGATGTAATAGATGTACTACAGATAAAACAGGTGCAAATAGTACTTCATTGTAATCCAATGGTACAGAGAACTCAATACAATAATAATGAAAGCAGCTTTAGTCATGTACAGATTCAAACCCACTTAAGGAAACTAGATATAAACCTCCTTTTGCTTGCATTGGTATGTGCATTTTACGCTTATTTATTAGGTAAAACTCACACTTGTTTGAACTGACTCTCTTCTATTTATTGTGACTTAGGTCCTTCACCATAGCCTCAGAGTCTATCTGTATGGAAAGAACTATTGGACTATCTCTCATTCAAGAAAAGCAGAACACGGTACGATTTTTGCAGACCCAGTAAGTTGAAACAGTAGTAACTCTCACCCCCCAGCATATAATACCACCTAACATTCACAAATGTAAATGAAGGAGTTTCACAACCTACTGTATAGCAAATGATACTGTGATATTTTCTGCTAAAATACATGAGACAGAGAAACAGAAAGAAATATTTCAAGGAAGATATAAAGAAGCAGGAAAGCTTAGGATGCAACCTGAATAAATAGTGGCATTGTGGTCTTGCTGAAAGCCTAAACAGAGAGCTTTTTCAGCTGAGAGCTGGCTCAGGAAGGCTTGGTGTTGTATATAAAAGTACTTTCTCATATTACTTGATTTCTGTGCTAACAATTAGGATGTTATGTTATTTTCAGATAAACAGAACTGCATCAAAGATACCTGAATATCAACATTTTTTTCTTCTTAAGGAAACAACAAAGTTTTCGCTAACCTTTAGGGGCAGAAAGAAGTGATGTTATTGAATACCTCACCATATCAATTTCCTGTTTTGTTTGATGGGATGACTTTGATTTACAGGGTTTCTTTATGAGACCCAATTAAATACAGAATTTATAATATTCATGCAGTTTCTGTGCCAAATATACATAGTGCTGATACAGCAGGGATCTCAAAATATCAACCACCTGCTTGGAAGGAGCAGAATTATGAATACATCTCCTTAAACAATAATTCATCATACTCAGAAGCGTAAAGTTAAGCTGCTCTAGAGCCAACACAGCTGCTTTATCATCTTATTTGAGGGATACTGCTGACTTACAATGCTGGATATCATTCTTGCAGCTCATGACTAAGACTAAATTCAAGGATTTAGAACCCTAGGAAGCAGCACTGACTTTGGCATGAAGGATCCTGGCTTTCAGAGGGGAAGCCGGAGTTGTGAATGGCATGTTCACACTTCTCATACAATGTACCAGGAAACCAAATCAGTCAGATCAGGGAACCATCCAAAGTTACTGCATTCACAGTGTCTGTGGGAAACCAGGAGAACCTTTGCATACCTCACTGAGGCCTGTAGGGAAATATCCCCTCTCCTCAGGGATCCTCATCCTTGAACACCTGCCCCCCCCCAAAAGATGGTTATGGGGTAGAGTCTTCCCTAACTGAGGTCAGCTGAGGTACCAGCTCAACAGAGTGAAGAAGACAACTTTTTCCCTAGGGAAGGCTGCTCTACTCAGAATAATGAAATTAATTTTAATCCGCATGACTTCCTCCTGAGAGGACTTTGATCTCACATAATTTAGGTTTATGATTTTTTTTTTTTTTTTTTCCCCCAGACAGGCTAGTGCTATAGAAGTGAGACAGACTGAGAGCACTCACAGCTGAGCTTGGAGGGCTTGCATACAGTCCTGGGAGATATATATGTGTAGCAAAAATGAAATCTCAGGAACTGAGTGGGGTTCTTGGGGATAAAAAATAGTACTACAGTATGATAGTGGCTTTAAGGCCACTTTCACTGCATGGAAGCAGAATCCTGCTGTGCCCATTCCAGACAGGTGTTAGTCTAATTGGTCCTTTATAACTTAGATTTTACAGCTTCCCTTAGCAGCCAGGTTCACTGATTACGTATCCTTCATTACGATGCTTTTCCAAATCTCTAATTTAAACCTTTGCTGCATGTGGAGCCAGGCACTTTTCTTGCCTCTTTGGTGACCAGGACAGTATTTCAGAAGCACCTTCTTTGCAGACTTTTTGAGAATTAGAAGACTATTATAACGTCTTTTTATTTCAAAGCTCTACAAATTCACCACTTTCAGTTTTAACCTTATGAAAAGGAAATTTTTCTTAACTTCTTTATAATGCCTGTTGCTCTCCTGGAACCAGGGATACTTTAGCCCTTTCTGTTCCTTTCTCACCAACTAAACATATTTCAGGATGACCACTTCTGTGGAGTGGGCTTTGAAAGCTCTCTTAGTCAATAACTGGGGTATCATGATGCCTAATCAATGTTGCTAAACTGTTTAGATATACTGGGATAAAAGCCTCCTGAGGAATTTAAAGTAGTCAGAGTATGAGGAAGTCTAACACAGCAAATACAATCTGCTGACAAATACCAATCCTATCAGTAGTATCCATGCTT